>PVKA01008451.1:0-12278 GCA_004027165.1 Ctenomys sociabilis
AGAAAGAAAGAAAGAAAGAAAGAAAGAAAGAAAGAAAGAAAGAAAGAAAGAAAGAAAGAAAAGAAGGGGAAGAAGAAGAAGGGGAAGAAGAAGAAGGAAGGAAGGAAGGAAGGAAGGAAGGAAGGAAGGAAGGAAGGAAGGAAGGAAGGAAGGAAGGAAGGGAAGGAAAGAAGGCTTAAAATGTAGGAAATAGATTCACAGGGGATGGGAGTATGGCTTTAGAGGCTCCTGGAGAAACAAGGCTGACAGGTGTGCTCCAGGAGGTTACTGTGGGAGGTCCAGACAGGCCATGGGGCTACCCCAGGTGCTGGAAGTATGATCTTCCAGCTTGGGGAACTGGGCCAATGCAGAAGGGCATGCAGTAAGGATCATGGACACTACATGTACATCAAATCCTGCAGCCTCCTTTTACTCACTGGGGGACTTGGGACAATTTAACTTCTCTGGTCCCAGTCTTATCATGAAACAATAGGAATATAAATATTTGACGTCTCAGGGATATTCCAACTAGAAGAGCAGCAACTTTGCTCTGCCTTTCTGTTTTGCAATAATCGTGATATATAGCAGGCAATTAAACAGAACTAGTGTGTGCGTTTGTATATTTGGGATCTATAATTAAGATACAAGGCAATATCATTTAAAATAAATGCTTGTCACTGTGCCAAATTCACAATTCTCATGCCTACTCTCAGTTATAAAAGATTCACTTGACACGAGCTCTCTTTTGAGCACACAGAACAGACTCTTTGATAAAGTCTAAGTATATTCACAACAGAAAATTTCCCAAGTCAGTTATTAATTATATTTAAAGTTGAACCACATCCATTTAGTGCTCTCCTGTCCTAGGAGACCAGTGTGCACCGACACATTGACTGACACCAAGTCACTGTGATCTTACATAAAGAAACAAGGATGTCAAAAATATCCTACAATTGCAAATGATAAAATACGCAATGTCTGGAAATGAGAATGCTATTACCAAAAGCATCTCATCAGTTACCAGAGGAGGCTGGCAGTGTGCGGGATGTGAGGACTTCACTGTGATTGACTGTGACATGCAAATGCTGCCAGAATCGACACCCATCCAAGGATTAACCCTTAATGTCCCCCGCGCCTTGCCGATGCACGGCTGACTAGGAGGAAAGTTTTTTTTGTTGTTGTTGTTTCAGTTTGGGTGAGGACCCTAGAAGATCACAGCCTGGACAAATCTGGAGGAGGAAGGGAGAAAATCACACCTTATCAAACCTACACTTTCTCTGAGTAACTGGCAGAGAGAAATTATCATCCATACTGCCACATCTATCTGATATGAACAAAATTTGGTCAAGTGGGGCAGACAGTTTAATACTCCAAACTAAATAACAGTGTTCCTAAATGTACAAGTGTGCAGAAGGATACAGAGAAATAAGTAAGCAATAGATATTACTCAAGACACCAGAATATTAAAGTCATTTTAAGATTTGTATGAGATTTAACAAAACATGTCCAGTGCTTTGTTAAGTTTTGGGGAGAGCAAACCAACCCAGAGTGTATACCCAAGGAACGATAAATATCAGTTCAGGCTTATGTGTGCTGCCGGCACTCCTCAGTTGACTTTTTATAAAACATTCAATGAAAGTGCTTTTCTGGGCCTATGAGATAGCTCAACAAACTAAGAGCCTGCTTAGGCAAGTGCAGGGATTGGTTTCCATCCTGGGAACCACATGCCATGCAGCCCTGCTCCCGGTCATGCTGAGCCGGCCACCACATCTGGGAGTGGTACAGCACACCTGTAATCCCAGCACTGAAGAGGCTGAAAACAGGAGGATCACTGCAAGTCTGAGCTGCACAGCGAGAACCTTTGCAAATACATAGAAAAAATCAAAATGCTTTTCTGACCAAGAAGACAGTAAGTAGAGCATATCCTTTAGTTGTTGCTATATGACACTTCAAGTCACAGTAGCTTCAAACAGTACTCATTTTTCTGCATAAATTTGAGTTGAGCAGGTATTTTTCACCAGTATCTACTCAGGAAGCAGAGGAGACAGAGAGAGAGAGAAAGACAGAGACAGAGACAGACAGAGAGACAGAGAAACACAGACAGAGACACAGAGACAGACAGAGACAGACAGAGAGACAGAGACAGCCAAAAAGAGACAGATAGAGAGAGACAGAGACAGAAATACAGAAACAGATAGAGACAGAGACCGAGAGACAGGGGAAGAGAGACAGAGACAGATAGAGACACAGAGACATACAGAGAGACAGAGACCGAGACAGACAGGGGCAAAGAGACAGTGACAGAGAGACAGAGACAGAGAGACAAAGACAGATAGAGACACAGAGACATACAGCGAGACAGAGACCGAGACAGACAGACAGGGGCAAAGAGACAGTGACAGAGAGACAGAGACAGAGAGACAGAGACAAACAGAGAGACAGAGACAGATAGAGAGACAGAGACAGGCAGACAGACAGATACAGAGAGACAGAGAGAGAAACAGGGAGAAAGCATACATCCTTTCAGGTCATGTCCTAGTGACCCCCCTATTGTGACCAAGTCCTGCCTTTTAACAACACACTTAGTCATGAACTCATGTATGGTGGAACCCACTGAGCTGCACAGTGGCCTGGTCACCTTCCAGAAGTCTCACTTCTGAACTAATGAGATATTTGGGGGCCACTGTACATCTAAACCATTAAAATAGGTTGGTTAAGGGCTGGATAGTCTAAGCTAACTCTTTTAGCCAAGACAGTTCAGTTTTCTCTTATGTGGCCCAACATGACTTGCGAGATCATGCTACATTTGTTTCCATGGTGAAGCAACACTCACCAGAAGGAGAATATGTGCAAGGTCCTTGAAACTTACATTTTGCACTGGCATAGAGATATAATAGCTGCGTTCCTTTGCCAGAGCAAGACACGAACCAGTCTACATCTAAAAGGTGATGAAAGAGGCTCTATCCTTGTTGAGGACACACGGAAAGTCATATTGAAAAATGGGTGGAAATGGGAAGATAAGAATCAGAGGCCCTTTCACAATCACAGTCTGCTCTTTGGCCACAATTTTTCCTGTTCTTCTAGTATGTTAAATGAACTCTCTCCTTCTTATCAATGAAACACCTGTTCACTCCGTCATCTATTAACTTACACTAGTAACACTTTTTAAAGTTTATCCTTTGAGAAGCATACTAACATCTGGCACAATAAGTCAGTTTAGAAAGAGCCCCCCATGACTATGAAGCTGATTACCCAGGGTTCCCGAGACTGAGCTCTTAGTACATAATAATTGTCAAGAAAAATAGAGAGAGAAATCAACATGAAGTACAGCTGATGGAGGAATAGCCCTATCCCCTCCCACAAAAAAAATGTAAGTTTTGGAAGATGATGGAAAATTTACTACTTACGTACAATTTTTCAGTCTGCCGAGACCATGTTAAAAATCACCAGGCTCCTGAGTAAGCTACTAGGAGTGGCCAAAGAACTAAATCTCAAACAACTGCTGCAGCTCTGTCCTTCTATGTCACTTAAACACTTGGCAACTAAGAAAATTATTTCATAATAGTATCTGAGCAAAAATGGAATGACTGGGTTTCAGTCGGCGATGCATAACTGTGGTTAGATTGAGCAAGCTTGATCTTCTGCCCAGGCATTTGGCCACTCAAGGGCATGTAATGAAAAGCAATTGAACTTCTTGCTGTAAGAACTGTTTACCCCCTTCAGTTGTTGGATTTGTGGACCCATTGTTTAAGAGCTCCCCTTTGGATTTCAACTCATACTTGATTGGTTGCTAAGCAAAACCATAAACAATGCCAAAAATGTAGTAAGTATTTGGACAGATTAGGTGATAATGTACCATAATTATGCAATCAACAATTAAAAGGCCAAATTAAAAATTTTAAAAGGCTGAGGAGCCCAAATTTTGTTTGGAGTTGACATCCAAGGAGAGTCTTAGAAAAAAAGTGGCCACCACCTATTGTGACGATGTGGGCAAATAATTAAAAGCTTTAGTGTGGCTATGGTATTCTCATAGTCTAGAGTGCACTATAATGGAGTGAACACAGTCAAATCAGATATGTGCACACAGAAGACAGCTGCTACTTATTTCAGATTCACATGCAAATGTACGGCTGGTAAGATTGAAGTTTCAGAAGTACAACTGGGGCCACACTTTGAAGGGGCTTCTGTGTCATGGACAGTCTGTAGGACTAGATTTTTAGCTATTATTAATTCTGAGTCAGAGCAATTCTCTGACAAGAAGTAGCAGCAACACAACTGTGACTGCCCAAGACAAGAGCTGTGGGAGACTGATGTAGTAACGGGCCCTAGTGAATCAGATCTCCTTTGTGGTGATCCTTGGGTCATCCTTTCTTACACTGATTCTGAACTCAACCATGTGACTCACTTTGGCCAAAGGGTCATTAACCAAATAATATAACTAAAGACCTGAAAAGTACTTGTGCCCTAAACCTTGTTCCCTGGGAAATATGGGCAAAAGCCCGAGGTAGCCTGCTAAAAACACATGGATTAGCCAAGAGGCAACAACTGCTAGATATGGACTGAAGCCACTTAAACTATGAAGCCCCCTAATGTGCCAGATGACCACAGTCACATGAGTGAGCCCAGCAAGAGCTGCGAAAGTATTGTTCAGATGAACTCAGTTGAAGTTATTGATCCATAGAATAATTAGCACATATGATGGCTGTTGCTTAAGCTAATGCATTTTGACATGGTTTTAACACAGGAACAGATAGCTAGTGTAGCAGCAAAGTGCCATCACCTCCCTTTCTGCCCAATAGGACTGACTAGGCCTTTTTTATGTCCTGCCAATTCTGTATGCTTTCCAGAATACTCTTCCCATAGTCTGCTGTGTCTGCCTCTGAGATGCAACCAACTCAACACACTGAACGCTAATTCATGTAGAATGCTAGATCTTTATTCAGCTTTCTATTAAGTTGAAGATTATTACACCAGCTGCACATTTACTGCAAGAACTCCAATTCTGGGCTACATTCTTGTGTGAATGTATGTTTAATAAAACATGTATTGCCTGCCAGGGAGATAGTTCAGGTTTGTGAGTGCCTGCCTGGCAAGCTCAAGGTCCAGAGTTTGTTCCGCAGTTCTAAAAAAAATACACAGAATTAGGTTAATTAAGTTATATTGATTAAATAATTTTATTGAGAAAGAAATAGTAATGAGATAGTTTCAAAGCAGGTTACTAGGACAGTTACAATAATTAATACATTGCATATTGTTGTCTTGGTAGTAGCACAAAGTGCAGACATGTATGTTGTCTAAACACTTAGTTCAAAATTTTCTTCTCATTGAACTAAGAGAAAGTAGCTGTATATCTATGCTAACTATTTTGTATATATAGATATTTTTTCACTACAAAATGGCCCTTCATTTTTATCCCCCTTTTTTGTTTACTTGTGTCAGAGATGAGTATTCCATTGCTATTCATATATTGTAGGTGCATTAATTCAGCAAAATAATCCAATATAATCCAGTATTCTATAACAGTACTGGGTTATCCATAAGACAGGCAATGTCAGAAGTTGTTGACTTGAGCCTTTTACAATTAAGCATATTAATATGGCTTTACTTTTTATATCTCATTTTTATACTTTTCTGCTGGATGGTTAAGACCAAGATAGAGCAAGACCTATATAACAAAAAAATGTAACTTTTGTGTATGACAAAGTCTGTTAAATCCCCTCAGTATTTGCCCTGAAACCCTTTACAGCAGTGAAAGACTAGTTGATTTTTAAGGGAAATTTATGGCTCACAAAGGGAGCTCAATGCAAAAATGATGCTAGAAAACAGGAAGCAAGGCATGTGATGAATGCATGCCTATGAGCAGTGGGGACAAAGGACACATGGGTGAAAGAAATATGAAGAATATGCAAAACAGTCATTGACGTCAGTATCAACAAGTTTCATTTCTTTTATATACTTCCTGCTTCCTCTTGTAAATCTATTCTAAATATTATTTCCTTTCAATATAGATAGAAAACTTGGTAAAACTAGCATTGATATTTCTTGAAAACCTTACAGGGTAAAGCACATTAGTCCACTGGCATCTCTTCCACCGGAGTGTTTATATCATTAGCCACAAAATCTGGTGGAGAAGGCAATAAAAATAAAGTGGTGGGTGAGGATGAGCCGCATGGCTGGACAAGCTTTCAGTAGCAGACATCTGGCCAGCCAAGTCAACAAATGTGGTCCACATGGCAGAGGTCTGCGGAGTAGAAGTGGGCCATGCAGTATGGAAAGCGAAGGAGCCAACCCTCTCCTGATGAAGAAACTGCCTCAGAACACATACCACTGTAGTTTGCTTGACCACATTATCCAGTTCTAGGTAAACTCAGTTGAAATCGTGCAAGATGACAAATCCATTCTGCTCAGGAATAGAAATACATACTTTTTTTCTTATGTATTCCTCTCTGCTTAAGTGATCATGCCTACCTCATAACCAGAGAGAGAGAGAGAGAGATGCTATTTCTATATAGACCCAAACTTACTGTGAGTCATGGACCACAGCATAACAATTTAGAATGAAGTTTTATAGTTGAACAACTGAATAATTTCGCATTACCAAACTGTAGTACTTTTATAGGTCCAAGCAAGGATGGTCACAGTAGCCAAAGAACAATGAAGGGTCTGGGTAGATGATTTCATCACATTAAATGAGGGACATTTAGCTTATACATCCTCAATGGGACAAGAAAGTTATGATTTAGGACTCAGCCATTCAGTAATTCCACCTCTAATTATCACGCTAATCAATCGTAGATTTTCATACTTCTTCTTTTGCAGAAAAGTATGGAGATATTCCCAGGTGACTTTTTTATGCAAGTAAAAGAAAGTTATTTTATGTAAATAGATTTATTAAATCAAGCTATAAACATAGTATGTAATCAAGTATAGGACGATGCTCTTTCAAAACCAAGTGAATGTTTATGGAGAAACGAAATTACTTAGAAAAAGACTTAAATGATTTCTCCTAATTTCATGCTTTGTTTTTCTTTCCTCCTCCTTCTTTACTAATAATATTTTTCTAATAATTTTTTATATATTTTCTTTTTTACAGTTTCCCAAACAACTACTACAGTATTTTTCATTCATTATACACAGAGCTAATGATAGAGTATCTTCTAGAGAAGGAAACTAATGTGTAGGCCATTTCAGGAATTGGCCATAACAAAGGAGGAAGTGGTAGGCGAGGCATGGCCCAGTGAACCTACGTCCCTGCTACTCCTTTTCCAGGCCTTTCCCTGCTCTCTGAGGACTTCCTTCAACATGGTGGCAGAACTACTTCCTGTAACAGATCTGAGCAACGTGCACCTGCCAGCATTTAAGGTTAAGGTTCCATGTTCCTGTTCTACTCTTGTTTGTTGTAATCCTTTCTTTCTTTCTTTCTTTCTTTCTTTCTTTCTTTCTTTCTTTCTTTCTTTCTTTCTTTCTTCTTTCTTTCTTTCTTTTTCTTTCTTTCTTTCTTCCTTTTTTCCTAAACTCAGTGTATATTTACTACAACTTTATTTCTCTGACTTTCTATAAATACATTGTATTAGGAATACTCAGGTATATAAAATTTTGTAGGAGAAAGACATTTAAAATGAAGCAATTTTTTAAATGCAAGTCATGTGAAATAGAAACCAATGTAGAGCAATGTATTTCATATAGAGCCACTTTAGTATTTCACATAATTTTTCTGGAGTCTGAGTAGGCCAGCAATTGCTATGACTACAAGAATATGTGAAAAGAGTAGAGTCTTTACAGTTATGACTATGCAAAAAAATTCCCAGAGAGGGAACTGGAAAAATATATATAAGAATAGTGTAGGATTCAGGGCCAGGGAGATGGCTCAGTGAAATAAGCACTTCTCCGGCAAGTGCAAGGGCCTGAGTTCAATCCCTGGTTCTGCCAAAAAAAAAAGTGTAGGATTACATACTTTAGTTGATTTTGAAAAAAGCATTTTATTTTTAAAATTAATATGTATAAAAGGGGGGCTGGGGACTTAGGACAGTGGCACAGTGCCTTCCTGGAAAACATGAGGTCCTGAGTTCAACTTCTCATACTCTGGTTTCTCTTCTCTTTCACCTTTTATTGAGTTCAATTTCTTACACCAAAAAATAAAAAGAAAAAATATTCTATAAAGTTCTCCTTATACTTCATTCTACTACTATCATTATTTCCAATAGTTTTTAAATGGGTCATCCAAAGACCTGGCAACTGTGAAAGTCTAAAGAAGTCATAAAAATTAGATTAAAAGCTTGAGAAAATGTTTCATTAAGACAAAGTCTTGCTCAGGTGCCCATGCTAGGCTTAAACTTCTACATCTGCCTCCTGCAGTGGGATCTCAGGTATGCGTCACCACATCCAGCTTCGCCTGTCTTTTTTTTTTTTTTAAAAAAAAAAAAAGCTTTACATGAATTTTCACAAGCAAATCCTAGAACTTTGGAACTCAAGCTTAGATTTTTTGTTTTTCCTGGTACCAGAATCAAACTCAAGAACTTGAGTTTTTCAGGTAGGCACTGTGTCTGCTATACTATATCTCCAGCCTTGGAGTTTTACTTTTTCTTATTATTATTTTTTCCTATACTTTAGGGAAGGGTTTACAGGGTGTTCAGGGTCTCACTACTAGATCAAACTTGTAGTGAATCTCCTGTTTTCAGGGTCCCAAGTGCTGAGATTATAGGTGTGTACCATTGTGCCTAGTCTGAGAAGAGCTTTCTCCATTTGAGTATTTTTAAAAGTCCTTTTCTATAGGAATAATTTTATCTTCCAACTTTATACATGGAGTTAAAGCATATATTTTTGTATCTAGTATATGTCTAGCATGTATGCACTAGATATTTGAATTATTAAATATGTTAGGCCTCATTGATATTTGTACTTCAATAAAACAAAAATAAAAAAATAAAACAAAAATAATAAAGAAATACGTTAGGCCTAATTTACTCATCTCTAATCTTGTTATTTTCAGGAATATTCAAAATCATAGTATTAGGTAGTTTGATTTATTAACTATGTTAGACCTAACATACATACCTTATTTTTATCTTTAGAGCTATTTGAAATCTCCCATAATTTTTTTTTCAGTACCAGGACTTAATTCAAGACCTTGTGCTTCTTGGTCAAGTGCTTACGCTGCTGAACCAGCCCCTCACAGTAAAATTCAAATCATAAAAATTAAACTAAACATATTATGATTTGTTTGATAATTTTTTCATCACTAAGCAATTTAAAAACTACATAGTTTTCAAGACTCTAACTGACCTAATTGACAAATAATATGTGACATTTGTGTCCTGCTTAATCACATTCAAAATACCAACACCAAAGTTTTTCTTTCATTTCAAATAAGAGTGAATATCTAACTCTAAATTATGTTTTATTCCTTTCTGACTGAGAACAACCAGAAATATTTGCTGTGCCCTCAGTACAGCTGGCAGTGAACAGGGAAACAGAAACAGAGATCATAAAAAAGAGAACAAGAAAAAGCACCTTTTAAAGACAGGGACCTAAGAAAACAGGTTTAATGTAAATGTAACATAGCCATGGTGATTTAACTAACACATAAGTAGCACACAGGGCAAAAAAAATGGGCACATAAATGTGCTAGGTACATTTTAAGGTTACAGAAAAGAGCCATTTTTTGTGGTACTTCAGAGGCAAGCTAAAATTATTTCCTAAATAACAGATTTCTACTCTTCCTGAATTATTGTGTAACCAAGGGCCAATAACTCCTATGTAATCTCTCCCTTGGCTATCTGTAAAGTCAGAAGCATGAACCAGATACAGGTAACCTCAGGTGTCATTTCCAGAGAGAAATCCTGGAAACTTTTCTGTGGAAAATTGAACCATCAAACACCTCATGTTCAGGTTAATCACTTCAGTGGTTAAAAGATACAGAATTGGAGAAAATAACATGATGTTCGTTAAAAAACTTGTGATAGCACATACGTTTTCTGCTTCTTAGACCCTAATGTCATGCAGAAGTAAATAAAAATGGCCAGATACTTTTCAGAACCTCTATTGTAAGAAAAGTTTAACTCCGATGTCAGATAATATTTTCTCACATGAAATACCTATATTTCTAAATAATACTTAAATATCCCAGCAGTATTTTTGTCAACTTTAAAATGTTTTTTCAATAATTTGAATAATGAGAAAAATGATAAATTTATATTAATTTTTATAGTATACATTCATACATCTATTTAATAATATTTTATCAGATTTAGATGTGAAAGTTTGATCAATGGAGCTATTTTTTATTTTAATACTTATTCAATTTTAAACTCAATGCAATATATCATTATTGCTTTACTGGTTGGTGCTAATTTTGTCAAACATCATAATTCTTATATGACAATTCTTATAAAATAAATTATGTAGATATAGACAGGTAAATGGAGATACATGCATAATTAATGATACATAGGGCTGAAAATTATAGTCTATATATTTTCCCTTGATAAAAATTTCAAAGATCAATATTTATATATGATACTTTAAAAACAATACTTCTAAAAGCTGGATAAAATGTAGAGGAAAAAATAAGCTGTCATCATATGTCTGGTGAACAATAAGTTAAAAATAAAAAAAAGAGCTAGAGGTTTCCCCCCTTGGGAAAAAGTACAATTTAGTAACGAAGTACTGATCCATCCTTTTAAAACTGAATAAATGTTGAAACCTTTATTAAAACCTTTAACTATTAGGTCTGATGGCAGCTGGAGGAGGAAAAGTGGATGTACACTGTGGCCAGCCATCCCCTCCCAGAATATATTATAATATAACATAGAAATTTTACAAGGAGTGAAGCAGTGGAGGAAAACCACAGCCAATAACTTGCTGGCTTTGGAGTTGCAGAGAGAGTGGATGCAGACCTGCCCAAGCCCATAGCTTCAGAACTGCAACGTGCTATGAAGCAAAGGGTTTTGAAAGGGCACTCAGAGTGAACACATAGGCGATGGTTTCTTCAAGCAGCTGGTAATTACCTCCAGGGGAGGGCTGGGCAGAAAGTAAAGCAAAAAAAGGGAGGGAAGGGATGGAGAAGGCAAGTACAGAGGGAGGAGAGAAACAAAAGAATAAAAGGAATCAAAACTGAAGTGAAAATAATTGGAAGCCGGCAAATAGTGGCGGAAGACGTTAGCAGGAAGGTAAGCGGGGATTCCAGTCCCCAGAGGAGGCATCCATCTGGGCTGTAGAGAGCTCTTCATCTGCCCAAGAGTTTTTGGTCTGTCCCCATTCTGAAGTAAGGCTTGTAAGGACGCATCTTACCTCCACTCTACTCCACTTCACACATCACTGCCCATTATAGGAGAGACCTGATGGAAAAATGATCCACACAAAGGACAGGGGAAGGCACCCACACTATTCTATAGGTGTAGAAGAGAAAGATTCCAGTGAACAACACATCCCCATGAGATAATTCAGGTAATAGAAGATAACCTCTAAAAATCTAATAAATGTCCAAGAATTTTGAACACTACATTATATTTATAAAACAGGAATTATTTGTAAGGAAAAAGGCTCGGTTATAGAACACATCAGAGCTATTTAAAATGAAAAGTAATTAGGAAATGATTTTGTACTCTAAAAATCAAAAAATATTACAGAATATAAAGCAGAGACAGAGAAAAAATACACATATTTATATGTACTATATTATGTCTTCTTAGAGAGAAAGAATGGAAAAGTAAAAGGAAATAATAAATTTTCCAAGACTGATGCAGATTGAGTTTGTTTACCAGTACATTCAGTTTGTCCAATACAGTGAATTATGAGTGTTCTAGAGCTAAACACAATTTTGAGAAATTTGAACACCAAATGAAGAAAGACCAGACCTTTAAAACTTTCAGAAATGATAATAAGTGGCTAAAATGGAAACAAAATCACATGAATATCAGACCTTCTGTCAGTGACACTGGAGGTAACAAGACGAAATGGGAATTCCTTAAACCTTCAAAAGGAAGATTACTTCTTGCCTAGACTTCCATATGTTGATAAATTATCAATCCAGTATGAAAGGAGCTAAGCATAATAATTACATATATTCATGGGCTCAGCAAAGGTAAATCCTGTCACCTTTCTTAGAAAGTTAGTTGAAGAGAAAGATTAGGAAGAAGCTAGGGAAGTAAATTACAGATCCATCACAGAAGCATAGACAAATCCTGACGGATGGAAAGACTGAAGAACTGGAGAGAATGGAGGCCAGGGAGACTCGGTTGGATTAAAATGGAAAGCATAGTTCCAAGGACAAAATTAACAAAGAGCCTACATCCTAAAAT
>PVKA01008451.1:12378-73067 GCA_004027165.1 Ctenomys sociabilis
CTGTGGAAAATATTCATACGCATATATATAATATATATAATATATATATATATATACATATTCTATGCACACACATTCTAAAATTATAATCCAATACAGAAGATTCTAGAATTTTGACTACCATTCTACTACAACAGGATAAGATACAAATATTACCAGCCCCAAGGTTGTAAAAGCAGAAGCAGGCAGAATGAGGAACATGGCAAGAAAGAGCAAAATGATTCTCATCTTTCAGTTGGAGAGCAAGGAAATATTGTGAAAAGTTCATAAACCAAGAAATGGATGCATAGGTGTACATTTAAATTATAAATATCATCACTAAAAGCATATACTATATAATGAAACAGTATATAGCAAAAATGGAATTCAAAATATTAGGGATGCGGAAGTCAAAAACAATAAGCTAAACATGCTGCTTTGACAGGTGGTGTTCAATCCATTATATCAGAATATAAATAAGAATGGCTGATTTTTTTGTGTGTAGAGTAAGTCTAGGGATTGCTGTGATTGTGGCTTTCAATTTTATAACCTGCAACAAATATGTGCATTATTTTAACAGATGTGTATATGTTACTTTAATAAAACTCTTCCTTCCAAAACCTGACTGAATAAATAATGAAGATTTGCTTAGAGATTTTAAACACCCCCCCTTGAAGAATACAATTCTAGTATGGTTCATTGGTGTAAGAAAATGATCACCAATACTGTTTTGATCACCTACTATGTGTGGAGTCAAATGGTAAATATGCTTGTACCCATTTTCTGAAGATAGCAAGCTGGGAATTATGCTCATTTCACAGGCATGGAACCTGAGTTCCAAGGAAGTTAAATAGCTGATGCAAGATAATAAAATGCTTGACTGGTGGAGGAAAAAATCTATTCTGAAGACTAAAAAATATTTTAAAACCAAATGAGAGAGGTTGAGGTCTCTTTCAAATCTGACACTTTCTTTTTCCAGCAGGAGCATGAGAATACAGCCTACTGAATTTTCTCTGTCAATCTAAAAATCAGACACCAAAATCCGATAGTAATTACGCAGAGATTTATTTATTTACAGGGCCTGAGTGATGAGAATGGAAAGATTGGCTTTTTGCATATTAGTGAGTCATCACTAATCACTCTCAGGCCCTTCGTACATCTTGTGCATCTTTGTCATATTTCCGGGGACTTATTTCTCGAATGTTCTCCTGGGCCTACGGTATTATTGTATGCAAAAATATCACGCTACTATAGGATGGAAGTGAATCAAACAAACAAAGAAGGTCTCTTTATCAAAGCTTAGTTTATGTTTATTTTAAGACTGTTCAAAAATCCACTCCATGTGGTTAAGTTTTACAGCTCCTGAAAACAAGCTCCAAATTTACAGATATTTCATAACATTCCTATCAGCATATAAGAGCTTCTTTCACAGCTGGCACAAAGTGTCCTTTCTTCTGTCTCTTCTAAATTGGTGGGAAGCTCCTTAGATCTCCTTTTGCGAACATTCTCTCTCCTGGCAGTGGGGAAGCACAAAGGGAGTGCTATTGATCTGGCGCTGAAGTGAAAATTTCCACACGATGAGATAGCTAACATAAGTACGAGTTCAGGCAGGAAACCAAGGATTTTATTAATTATTTCTGGTCTTGTCATTATTTTTAAAAAGACTCGGGCTGGTAGGAAAAAAAATCCAGAGTGTGTGTGTGTGTGTGTGTGTGTGTGTGTGTGTGTGAGAGAGAGAGAGAGAGAGAGAGAGAGAGAGAGAGAGAGAGAGAGAGAGAGAGAGAGAGAGAACAGGGAGAGGAGATGAGGATGAATGCCATTCTGTGGACACCCCACCAGCACTCACCAGAGGAAATCAAGCTGCCGCCAGCTTGGCTGAGGTTCAGCGCCATCTGCATAGTATTTAAAAGTGAGAGCCAAACTCGGAGCTATTTTATTGGAGTTCGTAAGGAAGCTCTCCAATCTATATCTGAAATTCAACTGTTCCAGCTTCGGAGCATCACTAAAAAGAGCTTATGGAGGTCAAAGAACTTAAAAACAGCACGAGGAGCCGCTTTACAGTCCATGCTAAGCTGGGACTCAGTAGCCTGCGCGTTTGGGAAGACCACTCGGTCTCTGACGGATGATGGGAAAACCCTTCAGTAGTTCTTGGGGAGAAAAATGCGAGATTAACAGTAATAAGGATACTAATGTCATCTACAGAGTACTTGCTATTTCGAGATGTTGTCACTCGTTAATGCATTCAGTCCTCCCATTAACCTTGTGCACTACTATTATCCACATTTTGCAGATGGAAACTCTCCCGTGCTGAATCCTGGGTTAGGAATTCTTGCCTTATTACCAAGACTTTTAGTTGTTGTTCCCTCAGAATCCAGTATTTGTTTTTGTTTCCAAGTGACTGAGAAGTATGCAAATGTGATTCTTAGCTTCTTTCAATACTGATGAAACATTAAAGAAAAATAGATTCAGACTGGGCAACAGATTTGAACCAGAAACACAGTTAATAACAATAATATCTAACGTTTATGGAGTGCTTTCCATTTCCAAGCTCTACTTTTCATGGAATAAATTAAATAAATTCCCATAACAAGTCTGTAAAGCAGGTGTTATACTATGAGGCCCACTGAAAATGGGGAAACCGAGTCACAAGGTATCAAGTCATCTGTGGGGTGGCCATCACGAAGCCAGCAACAAACTGAGGCAGGATTTAATCGCCTTTATTTAATTTAATCTAATTCACTTGTTCAAGAATCTATCGCCACCTCCAAAACTTGGTGGTTAAAACTAACAGTACATTACATTTCTCAGCTCTGCGGCATAACAGAGAGTAGTCTCTCTGAGGTCTCTAGAGCAGTGATAAGGATTGGAAGTGAGGGTTGGAGGCAAATTAAGATGTCTTGGCTCCTGTCTAAGACGGAGTCTCGAATTGGGCAACTTACCAAAGAAGGCTGGAGACTAGTTTCCTTCTCCCTCGCTCTTTGACTTACGTAGGTATCTGTCCACAGAACTCTTAATTCCCTGAATACTCGTACTTCCCAGCATCAGGACCTGAATGTAGTAGGTTTCCTACACAGCACCTGGCTTCTCCTTTTGTGAGCATCAAGAGACTAGGGAAAAAGGGGCCAAGTTTCTGTTTACCTAGCTTAGGAGACCCTCCATGACTTCTTTCACTGCATTTTATTGATTAAAATCAAGTCATGGGGCCAGTGCACATCCAACGCAGTGAATCCCGTGATGCCCGGTCCACTGGGGGTCCATTGCTGGGGATCAGTAGCATGGCTTTTAGCTCCATTAGTTTGATGATTATCCTATTAACTGCAGAGCTGAAGTTTTAAGTCCAGTTTAACCAAGGCAAAGCCATGCTACCAAAAAAGAAGTCCATAGGAAATCCTTCCTAAAATAATCATCTTTTTCTACTAGAGAAATCTGCATAGGTGGCTGCGATTCCAACTCAGAATGATAGTATCACTGAGAGGAATTCCAAAAATGCCCAGAAAGCCTCTAAAAAAAATCATTAGGTAAGGTAAAAATTAACATTTTTCTTATTCCTGCACTCTTTGGAACAATCTTTAAAGCATCCCTAGAATGTGGACATTTTCCTGATTGAGTTCTTGTCCCCGATCCACAGCTAATTAGCCTTGACCAAGTCATTTAATTTCTCACCAACAGTTTCCTTCTTCCTTTAAAAGACAATTCTAGGGCCGGCCAAATAGCTCAGAAGACTATTGCGCCTACAGACAGGCACACGGACGCAGTTTGTTCTCTGGCTTGCCAGTGCCAGACCTGGAGAGCCCTGAGACGGCAACTGAGACTGGGGGTGGTGGCGTGTTCCTATAATCCGAGTGCTTACGAGGCTGAGACAGGAGGATCATTATGAGTCTGAACTGTAGCTATAACCTGTATCAATGAATAATAATAATAACTTTTCTTGAAAAAAGAATACTTTTATGTGTAAAGAGGAACATCTATAATTATTACACTGTAGAATAAAAGATGCATAGCAGGCATATGGACTCTTATTCTATTTAACACTGAATAAACATCTGTTAAATGTACGTACTATTTATTTTACTTATAAATTATTATTTATTTTGTCCTTTTCTTCTCTCATCCTCCTCTTACTCTCATCCAATGTTGTCACCATCTCAAAATCCACAACTAACATCCCATTCTTTATCTAATAATGAGCAGACCCTTTCATTAATAGCTTTCCACTCCTCTGCATGTCAAGGTACTGCCCGGGAATTAAGTGACATTTTATTAGTTCCATGTGTTATTACTAGGAGCCTAAAACATGGCAGGTTCCATTAGCCTGGGGACACAGCAGTGACCAAAGCAGGCAAAGTCTATTACTTCAGAAACTTACGTTCTTGTGAAGAAAGACAGACAACACAGGTGCCAGTGCAGCAAGCTCAGATTGCCATATGTGTTAGAAAGAAAACAAAACATGAATACTCAGTAGGGACTAATGAAGGTTTTAGAAAAGCAAGGCTAAAGAAATCAGGCATTTTTTTTTTATTTTTGTTTTATTGAAGAACAAATATCAATGAGACAGTTTTAAGATACCTTGACAGGATAGATTTGGTAAATTAATACATTGCAAACTGTTTTCATAATGTTTTGGTATCGTACAAGGTGTATACATGATATTATACTTACAGACATTATTATACCATACGTCTCTTATCAGTAAATTAAAAGACTGTAGCTATTTGCGTATCTTATTTTTTATATCTGAATTACATCAAAGATTCAATAATTAATACTTTCTACCTTGTTATTTTCCTAGTGGTTGTCCATAGTACGAGAAGCTGACATAATATCCTGTCTAATCACCATTAGTGCAAATCTTGCCTCTCATAGAATTATGTAGGAGCACGGCGTTATCTATCCCAGCTGTACTGTCTATACACACACATCATGATTCTTCCTTTCTATACCCCTTCCTTTGTCTACACCTGTCAGAGACAGGCAAAGCATACTGACTTGTAGTTCACTTTTGTTATTGTCGATGTTGTTGTTGTTTTTAGCAAAACTGGGAATTGAACTCAGGCCCTTGTGCTTGTCAGGGAAGCACTTATTCTACTGAGCCATCTCCCAGCCCCGAAATCAGGTATTTAAGCTGAGATCTGAATGCATGCAAGATCCAGGCTTAGGGAAGGGGAAGGAAAGTGCTCAAAGCAGAGAACAGTAAGGACAAAAGACTGGGCAAGGAGGGGCTTGTCAGTGCAAAAAGGAGAGAGAAATCACAGGGGAAGACCCCAGGAAACAAAGGGGAAAGGTGCAATAGTGTCTAGAGAGTGCTGGCTTCAGAGTCATTCCAACCTATGTTAGGATGCTTCCTCTCCTCATGCCACTCCGAGCTGCCTTTTCATGGTTGATGTGTGCATTAAACAAGATAAATGTTTTTGATGGGTCCTACACATAGTGGCAAAATTACCTGGAGGGTCTCAAATAAATCTGCTTAATTAATTCAAAACAAACTGTGTTTATAACCTAGTAGCCCAAGAATTTGACCCAAATAATTACAATTAATATCAAGTGTAATAATCTTTGTTTGGCTTTGTATCACATTTCAGATCCATGACGGTGATTGGAAATTCACAGATGTAGTCCAACTGAATACAGATTGGCAGGATACAGGTTGGGATGAAACCCATTATCATTTCTGAAAACCCCTTTAGCACCCCAGGCTTGGTGCCCTTTTCCTGTGTCCTAATCTGCTGTCTCAGAGTCACTTACACATCACCATTAATTCTCCATCCAATCTAACCAGTTCCCAGGCCACCAGGATTCCTATCTTCTTTTCAAGCCTGACCATATCCAACTTTGTCTCTTTCACAGAATGAAATGCTTCCATTTCTAAAGAAATCTCAACCTAGTCGGCGCCTGCTGAAAGGCACTGAGCTTTCTAGTTAGACCTTGGCCTTTTTGTGCTTGTCCTGTGCTGCACCTGTTGTGAGGTGCCATTCCAGCAGCTCGCTGCTGAAATGGACAGCATACGAAGTCCTTTGTGCAGCTCTGCAGGTGTGTTAATTATAGACTACCTGGATGCATCTAGAACTCTTGGCAGTGGCGAGACTGTAGTTAATGTTCTGTTAAACAATGTCTCCAATGGTATGCATTGTGAGAATTCTAAGAGACATTCCAATAATGGCTGGGTGTAATCCGGGAGTAATTTGATCACCTCGGCTGTATCCCCTCCTCAGTTGAGTCGCAAAATGAATCATTTTTTCTTTGGTAATAATCCCTCCAAATTTATAAAACTCTCAGCCTTGGATTAAGGTGAGAGAGAATTATAATGACATCAGTGAAAATCATTTCTAGTCAGTGAAATTCATTAACATTACAGAAATGTTGGCTCTTGTAAGAATGTGCCCTAGTTCTCTCAGAAGCTGGGAATCCCAAAGGCATTTCCTTACTTTGATTTCAAATGTGGAAAAAGTCAGTACTGCCAAAGCTTGTAGTTTTTTTTTTGAAAAGGTGAATCTGATTGGTTTTTCTTTCACCAAACACATAAAAAAAAAAAAAAAAAAAAAAAAAAACCAAAGAAACTTGAATGACCTGTGATGGAAATTAAAAAGTGCTTGGGTGGAAGAACCAGCATGTGGACCTCTCATTTGAAAAATAATAAAGGTAATTAAATCATCCTTTTTTTAAAACCCACTAAGATGAAACCAGTGCGCCAGCTCATTAGGTAATGTACATAAAGGCAATGAGAATCAGTTTAGTTCCCTTGAAGCTTAGAGAACTTCAGGCAGTGATCAACCAATAGTGCAAGATTACTCAGGTATGTGTCCCCTCCCTCGGAAGAATCATCTGTATGGGAAGGGTAACCTGTGCCTTTACTCTTACTTTTGCTTAAGAAAATGTTTCAACTCCTAGAGGAAGGTGCAAGCATGACAGGGGCTGGAAGGCTTCTTATTAAGAGAAGAGACTTCAGGAGTCTTACAGCTGGAACGGGCCAGGTCCAGAGAAAGCAAATTTCCAGTTACTCCATCCCATCCATCTTGTCATAAAAATGGAAAGAAATGAAAGGAGACGCTACTACAGGGGAAGTTATTTATGGCCATATTTTGGCAGCTTCTCTAGTTCCATCAATGGGCCATTAGTGAGTAAGGACAGCAGCTATGTTGGGTACAGAGAAAACAGGGGAAGAATTCTTAAAAAAAAAAAAAAGAAAAAGAAAAAAAGAAACAGCCAGACACGTTCCACTACTTCAATTCAATACAATGAACTGTGTCCTCTGCTTTTAGAGATCACTTCTCCATGGGTAAATCAGTTCTGATCAAATCAATAAATAGGCATGGAACCCTACTAAGTGCACGAGCTAGAAAGCTAAGTAAAAGAACAATCCTACCTTCCAGGGACTCAGTGTGTGGTGTGAAAGAAAGACACATAAGCAAGTGACTACAACACAAGTTGGACCAAGACCAGTTTGAGCGTAGACGCACGGAGCGAGATGGCTGAGGAGCAGAGATTCAACAGGCAGAATGTGAGGGAAAGCATTCGAAGCAACTGTGACAACAGGAGCTCAGGCAGAGCGTGAGAGACTGGCGGCGGGAGTGTATTTAAGGAGGCACGCGGTCTGTTCCTGGTGTGCATGGTGGAATTTGATAGAACTGAGGCTGGAAGACGCCCTCTTCCCATCACAAGCCCTGAGGCTCCTCCTTTTGACTGCATTCTTTAAATATAGTTGTTACTGTTCTTGCTACTGGGAGAAGGTTCTTCGATAAATTCACCTCTTTGGGTTTTATCTGCCTAATTCAATTATTAATCCTTAAAGAGAGAGACCGTTGTATAGCGTTTTTGTGTACCCCAAACAGAAGCAAATATGATACACGAAAAGCAGCCTCTACATTTCAGGGATTCTTTGTGTGCCAGGCATAGTCCTCCAGTTTTAATAGTCCATGGTTTAATAGTCCATGGTTTTAATGCAATTTTCTTCACAACCTAAGACTCAAATAGAGAGGTAAACACTTTAAGAAGAATCGCTAGTTACCAACATGCAAGCAGTGGGGAGAAACACTTTTCCTAAACAGAAGGAAGCTCAGAAGTCAATAACATTTTTGATTCCCAGATTATTAGCCAATAAGGGAAATCATAAAATGCTAAAATAGTTCTAGGGCCTGTTCGAATAAACCTATCACCACTGAGAAACAATGTATTAGGCAAGTCCAATTTCAAGATTTACTAAAATCATCAGCCTGAGATGTCTTGTTCTTTTTTTATCTCCCATAACAATATTTCACAGTTCAAGTTTTGTCATCACTTGTCCTTTTTACAATCTTCTCCACAATTTTCCAAGACTGTAGTATGCATTCTGTGGAAGAAGAAAAAGACAAGATAGCACCAGATTTACTCTGACCTTTTTAAGGTTCCAAATTTAGTTCGTTAGCCATTTCTATCCTCCTAGTTTTCCAGAAGCTTATGTGTCAGAACTAAAAATGGGAAACCTCTCCAAATTACCAGCATTTAAAAGGTTAAACAGTTTATTTTTATTCCACTAGCAGGGAATTAAAGCCCCGATGTGTTCAGGCTCACTGTGACAAAGATCACAGCGAGAATCTAGAAATGATCTGCTCTTCACCCTGCCCGTTTGCAGTCCTCAGATCTCACTCTGGGGCTTTTCCTCCCAAATTTTGCAAGCTGCTAGACAGACTCAGTCAGCTAAAGTTGTGTGGCACCGGGCTACTTTCTCCCTCAGAGCTGAACATCTTGGTCCCTAGGAGCACAGAGTGAAGAATTCCAAATCCTCTAAGAATGGAACTCCTTCCTGGCAACAGACTGTACCCTCTTGGCTCCTTTCCGGAACATCTGATTTTTCTATGTAGAAAAATAGTTCTCTGTCAAATGCACATTTTAATTCAGGTTGATAGACTGCTTCCCTGTGGCCAGAAAGAACTATTTCCAATGAGTAAAGTAAGACATAGACTCACATACCTTTCAAATAAAAGAGACAATGACATAAAAAGACAGTCAGAAATGCTGCAAGTAAATACAATTTGCATTTATAAGCTATTTCTCCCTCTCTCTCTCCCTCTCACTTTCCATCTCCTTACTCTCTCTCTTCTCTCTTTTCCTCTTACCTCTTCTCTTCTCAAGATTAATTCCAACAAACACTTTTCCAAATCCCTACTTGAGGACATGCGTCCAAAAGGTGAGAGCGCCAGCAGAAGGTGGCTGGAACTCTATGTTAACACCCAAGAATTAAGCTTCTAAATGGCCATTCAAGAGAGGTGGGGTCAGTCACCACGAGGCAAAGCTCTACAAAGGATGAAAAGATCCAAGCACTTGGAGGTCTTCCTCTTTATCCCCCTCCACCAGAGTACTTTAAGTTTCTTGCCCAAATAACTACAGCTTGTCCTTTCTTACCTATTTCTAAACCTGCTTAGAGAACACATAAATATCTGGCATAATTTCCAAGCACAAGAAAAGTAACTACCCACTCTCACAAAACAAAGCAAACCTGCTGGGCTATTAAAAAGTGAAAGAATTAAAAATATAGATTTGCTTTGTTTTGTTTTGTTCCTGACAGGAAAAAGCTTGGTTTGGCCTTTGGAGGCCTGGCTTGGGCTTTTGTGACCTGCGCTCTGAGAAGCAACTGAGAAAGTGTGGGTAGGACTTGCAGCTCAAATACAGGTGCTTGATAAAGAAATTCACTACTTATGTAAAACTGAATCTCTCTGGAGTCCTAAAGCTGTACCGCCATTCTCAGAAAATGACAGTGTAAGTGATAATAATGTGTTACTTTTTTGTGTGTATCAGCTATTCAAAACCACTGCTAGCTTGGGTTTTCAAAAAGATGTATTTACTCCTTTCAAGGCATTTTTTTTGTATACTATTAAAGTTCTCCTTTTTGTCACCTTCAGAGTACAAGCATGATGAGAACACAGGGGAGTAAGATCTTACGAGGAGTTAAATTCTAAATTCAACACCTAAGGTGGAAATTACACAGTTGAGATTACCTTTGGAAATCTATCAAACTATCCAGAGAGTATACATATTTTTGTATATATAACATTAGACAGCAATTTTTATGCTGAATTGTGGGAAGAACTTCAACTCTGGATTAATGGACAGAATAAAAGGAAAATCTATATGCTCTCAGGGCATTCAAAACATTCTGTAGGAAAAGACAGAAAATTGTAAATCATCCTTTTGTTTGCTTGGTGTATTCCAGACGCTCTTAATATTTAACTTACACAACCCTCATGCATGTTACTATATTTTGTGTATTTTCATGGACATTAAACCAAGTTCGTAGAATCAAATCACATCCAAAACATGTATGCAGGTTTGATATTACTATTCCATGATCAATTTGACTTCAAAATCCTAATGATTGTATAAAATATATTCAGATCTTTTGTATTACTTGATTATTGTTAGGTAACAAGGGCAGATGAATTTAAGCATTCATAAGTACAGATGTAGGTGAGAAGACCTGGAGTTTAAATTGCTGGTTCAAAGTCACTCTGTTTGTTAGGAACAGGCATTGGGATATAAGCAGATCATCCTTTTCCAGTTTAGTGCCTCTTTGTAATGACCACCACCCCAATTCAGAAGGAAGCAACTCACACAGACACTCCATGCACCAGGTCAGCCAAATAGCTCAGCAGATTAAAGCACCTGCAAGTAGGTGCAGGGACCAGGGGTTCAATCCCAGGGCCTGCAGTGCTGGCCCCACCCACAGGGTGCACTGAGGTGGCAATTGAGACTGGATGTGGTGGTGTACACCTGTAATCCCAGCTCTTGGGAGACTCTAAACATGTGGATCACTACAAAAGAGTCTGATCTAGTAATGAGACCCTGAACACCCTGTAGATCCTTCCCTAAAAATAGAAAAAACAAACTCCATATACCTTTATTTGGACCTGGTAAGATACGAGAGAGAGAAAGAAAGAAAGAAAGAAAGAAAGAAAGAAAGAAAGAAAGAAAGAAAGAAAGAAAGAAAGAAAGAAAGAAAGAAAAAGATCAGTGTGGTGGTACAACTCTGTAATTCCAGCACTCTAAGGCAAAAGGATCATAAATTTGAGCCCAGGGGCCACAGACATGGCTCAATGGAATAAGACCTTCTCTGGTAAGTGCAAGGTCTGAGTTCAATCCCTGGTTCCACCAAAATAAATAGATAAATGAATAAGTAAGTTTGAGCCCAGCCTGAGAAGTTTCACAACTAAGCAAGAAAAGGACTCAAAATTTTTAAAAATAGTAATTATGTGCTGTGAATGTAGTTCAGTTCAAAGGCCCTGGGTTTTATTGACATAGGGGGAAAGAAGGAGGAAAAGAGGGAAAATGGGAAGAAAAGGAAAGAGAAAATGGGAAGAAAGAAAGGAAGAGAGGGAGGGAAGGAGGGAGGGAGGGAAAAGGAAGGGGGAGAGTGTGCATGCACAAGAACAAAGCCTGTGTGGTCACCCACTTTAAGAACTGCTTTGGAAAAGATTGCGAATGAACAAGGAAGACATGCTTTTATAAAATGTAGACAATTTCTGAGAATTCAAGGAGAGACAATATAAACCTCCGTGATACTTGCAATTTTAGTTATCTGGAAAGATGTTCCCTGGCTCTAGTCATTACTGAAATACATTTTTCACTCACCCTTAAAAACTTTACAAACTATATCAAGGAAACCTTAAGAGAAGGAGAATAAAGAATGGGGATATAAGATGAACAAAGTACTCTCGCAAGAGTCATTTGCCGAGAACCCGTAGCCCATTTAGAGCCCAACTGCTGCTCTTAACTACCTTCTATCCCACCAACTGTCCACACACACACACACACACACACACACAATCCTCCTCCACATCTACATTATGGAGTGTGTGGCAAAAAGGGAGTTCTACACTTAGATCACTAAAAACTAATATCTTTCCTCAGGCCCAAGGATTTTCTGTCCTATGAGATAGTTGTGCTTTAAAGCTTGCAAAGTAAAAGACTGCTCTTTGTTATTAAAAGAATACATTCAAATTTTATCCAGATAATCCAGAATTTACTATTTTTCTTTAATCTCATAAGAAAATCTTCAATGCTGATTATAACCAAAGGATATTTTTTCATACTGAGATAAAGTTGGGAGATGAGGATATGGCTCAGCAGCACAGGAGTCTGCCTGGAAAGCAGAAAGTCATGAGTTTGATTCCCGGTAACCCCCCACCACACCACACACACACTCACACAGAGTTTATCTTTTGAACTGTGGATGGAACTGAGTGACACAATTGCCTGCCTGGCCAGCATGATGTCCTGAGTTCAAATCTTGGTACCAAAATGCCAATTATCAGCATTCCCAAAGCAAAATTTATTTTCCCTTTTCAAAAAACAATTATGCTTTAAAAAGCCTTGGAATGGTGATTCAAAATTATTTGTTTTAAAAATTTGTAAGATAACTCTTTCATTACCTAAAAAATAAATAAATTATAATCTGTTGTAACCTGCATTTGAGGCTATCTAGTAAATCTGACAGTTAGAGGTTAACTATTCATATTTGTAAGATGGCAAAAAATAGGTCACTCTACCAGACTGCTGAAATTTCCATTGATCAACAACTTGGAAGAAGAAATAGATGAGAATGCTGAGGACAGAAGAGGAAAAGTAAAGAATCAGTAAGAAGGATTTTAGGCAGGAAGCAGCCAGTGGAAATTCCACTAGAGTAGAGCTGGTAAACAAAAATTTAACTATGTAATTCCCTAACATTCAAATTGTGTCACTTACATTGCATCTGTGATATAAAACTCTATTCTGTTTCCCCATCCCAGAGTGTATGTGTGTGTGTGTGTGTGTGTGTGTGTTGTGTTAGATGACAATTTAAATTTATATCTATAAATGTTGTGTAAGGAAGAAATTTCCATTGAAAGCAATACCTGAGTTTCCCAAGTTAGTTTTCCAAGAAAAGAAAAAGAAAGCAAAAACTCAGAGGTCAAAATCAGCACTCATGTTTCTTCATTTAGTTAGGCATATTAATTAAGCACCCCCTATACACCTGCTCTACTGAATACCAGGAGGTGACAACAGTGGACAAAATTATTGCCAAGTAGTAATAAGAAAAATAAGCAAAATATCTTGAATAAACCAGAGAGGGGAAAAATGACACATTTCTTAACATGGAACAGTATTTCCAGTGACTTTTCAGCTTAAAAAAAATAAAATTCTGGAGGGAGTGGAAAGAGATTTTCTAAAGTGCAAAAAGAAAGCAATTGTCATTTCATAATACATGTGATAAAAATATCCTCCAAAAAGAAGAGTATAACAAACTTTTCAGACAAAAGAAAGGTAAGAGGATTTACCGCCACGAGAATTGCACCAGAGGACATTTTTTCATGCCCAAAGCAAATATTAGGGACCCAGGAGATGGTCCAGTGGAATAAGCACTTCCCTGGCAAGTGCAAGGGTCTGAGTTCAATCTCTGGTTCTGCCAAAAAAGAAAAAGAAGACAAAGCAAATACCTGCACTTATTAAATCAAATATCTAGAGAATATAAAGTCCCCAAAATGGTAACTAACTATATAAATTAAATTCCTTTCATATTTATTTTCTTCTTGAAATTTTCTTAAGCAACAATTAACTTTTTAAACAAAACTACGGTAATAAAATGGCTGGGAAATAGTGGTACCTTAAGGTTAAGGATAATGATAAAGATGATCTATACTTTGTAGTAGGTAAGATTATGAAGAATACACATAAAATTCACAGAATTTATACAAGCTATACTTCATCTAGCAGTTATAATTCTATCTTAACAATGTGTCATTGTAATAAAAAACATGGAAACACAGAAAGGTTGAACCAGGGCCAGAAAAAAATGATACAGCACAAATCTACTAATTAGAAAAAGAATGTAGGTGTATTAATAATGGTCTAAACAGTTTAAAAATTATTTTAGTTAAAAATATTCTATATAATAGTAAAATGTTTATGTTGAAAAACAATTAAGGTTTCAAAACTAAGCCACAAAATACAAAACCAAAATTAACAAAACTACAAAAAAAAAAAGAAAAATCTACCTTCATGTCTGGATACTTCCACATATCGCCTCAGGATTTAGAACATCAAATGGGGGGGAAAGATTTAGCATACTTACATAAGATATGAATAGTAAAATAAATAACTTTGTTGAAGGAGTTTAAAAACACTTCTAAATTACTGAGTTCAAAAAAGTAGCAATGGAAATAAAGGAATCAGAATTGAGAATTTTGCTAACAATCAAAGTGGAGAAATAGTGAAGTTTCTGAAAAAGAATGTGGAGGTTAGGGGGCCTTCAGCTCATGTTTTAAAATGGGGCACAGGATACTGTTCCTGCAAAGAGGGGGAAGGTCCTTGGGATGCGAGGGAAGTGTGGTTCTCGTGGAAGTAGACTGTATTTAGTGAGGCAGAGTCCTTATGAAAGTGAGGTGGGTGAGTCCACTCTGCACCAGAAGTGACTGTCCATCCCCTTCATCCAAAAAGAAGCCACTGGGTGCATGAACACATTGTGGTACAAGGAAAACTCCTTCTGGGGGTGAAGGAGTTAGGAGTTATACTCTGACTGCTTATGTTTGCTCAAAAAAATAATGAGCAAGGCAAAAAGACTTTGAGCAAAGAGTGGTGGGGGGTGTTGGAGATTTAAAGAGGAAAGCCATTGTATGCAGGCTTCATCCAGGAGAACAGGATAAGAACTTTATCAGAGAAATGCAGTGATACAGCTGTTGGGAAGTTTTCTACTAACAGTTATAAAAGGCCAACTGGCCAGTCAGCTGGGGGCTTGCTCTAGTCACCAAAAATTATTCTGTTGCATTGCTAGGTGTGGAACTCTCTGGACAATTACTCGAGAACGGGATTTACCAAAAGAAGAAGGAAAAGGAATAGACAGAAAACAGAATGGATCTCAAGGGCAGAAAAAATATAAATGGGGCAAGAGAAATATAAACCACAGGGGGAAGGAGAACCACCTTGCAAAGATAATTGGGCCAAGTGGGATCTGGGAATGTTTTATTTATTTTTTTAATAAAACACTCCAACACAGATCAGTAGTCCACAATAGAAGTGGGTTATCCACAGAAGTTGTTGACTTGAGCCACTCACAGCTCATTATATTAATATGACTTTACTTTATATACCACATTTTTGTACTTTTCTGCTGGATGGTTAAGACCGAGTTAGAGCAATGCCTATATAACAAGAAATGTAACTTTTGTATCAGATAAGGTCAGTCAGGTACCCTCAGGTTTTATCCTGTAACCCTGTACTGCACTTTGTAGATCCTTAGTCAGTGTCAGCCATGTGGATGAGTCATAGCCATTGCTTGACCAATTTTCTCTCTGTGGAAGCCTGAGAGAAAGTTTTCTCTCCATGTGACTCTCCTTAGGCATACTATGCATCATCGATCACATTCCTCTGTGGTCCCATAATCTCCTTGATCAGAAAATGTGGGGCACAACTGAGTTGCATGATGTTACAGTACAAATTTTCCTATGTCCTGAGTCGTCACTGACCTTGAAAGGCTAGGGCCAAAATGTTGGCTGACCTGCAGCCTTTCTTTTTCTCCAATTTTTGATCA
Source organism: Ctenomys sociabilis (assembly GCA_004027165.1). Classification (NCBI taxonomy): domain Eukaryota; kingdom Metazoa; phylum Chordata; class Mammalia; order Rodentia; family Ctenomyidae; genus Ctenomys; species Ctenomys sociabilis. The sequence continues at coordinate 27,890 of PVKA01008451.1, forward strand.
AATTTAGGTTGTTAACCCTCCAGAAGATAGGCTTATTATTACCCTGCAACATGTGCAGTTCAGTTTAACCACACTATTTGTCTAAATATCAGACATCATAGGCATAACATGGAACTTGTGTTTTCCATCAAGTATTGAGATATTAAACTCCAAGTCCATACAGAAAAAAATATGGAATGCTTCATGAATTTGCGTGGCATCCTTGCGCAGGGGCCATGCTAATCTTCTCTGTATTGTTCCAATTTTAGTATATATGCTGCTGAAACAAGCACCTGAGAACACTTTAAACCTGGTACTCCATTGCCTGAGTCCAGGTTAGACTTGTTTCATGAAACTAAGGATTCTAGTTTAGTTTCCCTATATCTCAAGAAGCAACAACATCACACCAGACACATGTAAAAATGAAAGTTCCAAATACAATGTATATTTATTTACTTTGATTTTCATGACAACCTGCATACATTAGACTTAAAATCCCTGGGGACAGCAACCATGGTTTCTCTCCATCACTGCTATGTTCTTGCTCTTAACAAAGCGACTGGCAAACTATACACTTAGTAGTTAGGTTCCTTAAACCGGGTATGGTGGCACATACCACAGTCCCAGCTTACTGGGAAACTCAGGGAAGAACATCTCAAGTTTAAACCTATCCTGAGTGATTAAAGGAGACCTGGTATCAAGATGACAGAAATTTCAAAAGGCTGAGAGTTCAGCCACAGTAGAGGGTCTTGGTTCAACCTCCAGAAGGAAGACAAAAATAAACTTTCTATATATGTGCTATATTGTTTAATCCCTAGTTTACATAATAAGAAATAAGCATCAGTATAGTCAAAGAATTTTTTTTTTTTAAGATCCAGGAGACAAAAGTACACACGGCAAAATAGGACACGCTGTTCTGACGCCTGGCTGGGACAGTTCCCTTTCCACTGGCCCAGCTACTCTGAGGGAATGAGAGATGAACTGTCTAATAAACCAGATTCCCCTTTGCCAGCCCTATGCTAAGCACTGCAGGAAAGCATGAGTCCTTTGAAAGACTGGGATACATTGGGATGAGAGAACACAGCAGGTTGTCCGGTAGAGCCACCTTAAGGGCAGGAGCTTCTTAAGAAATTATGATCCAGGGCTTGTGAGACAGTTCAGCAGACTAAGCATCTGCCTTGGCAAGCACAGGGACCAGGATTTGATCCTGGGCACCACATGCTGAGCCAGATGCCCCTGGCCATGCTGAGATGGCCACTGTGACCAGGTGTAGTGGTGGGCGCCTGTAATCCTAATGCTGGGGAGGCCGAAAACGGGAGGATCACTATGAATCCAAGCTGCATAGTGAGCCCCTCTAACAAATACAGAAAGGAAGAAAGGAAGCAAGCAAGCAAGTGAGAGAGAAAGTTTTGATCCAGTGATGAGTCTCACTACATCTTACATATGAGATGGAAATAGGCTGGGGCGATAGCTCAGCAGTATAAGCACCTGCCTAGCAACAAGCACAAGGCCCCGAGTTCAATTCCTGGTACAGAGCAGAACCATTTTTATTTCTAAAACATGGCCTTTTGAAGTGTATGGACATCAGAGCCCCACCCTCATAGATTAGAAGTTTATATACACACATATCCACATATACACACTGCAGAAAATCTTCATAAAGCAACACTTCCCTTACTTTGGGCTACATCTATTTATTTCTGTGAAAGAAACTATGATATTTTCTATTCAATTCAGTATTTCTGTTGACCATATTATTTCTTTTAAGAACAGCGGCTAAGCAGGATTTCATGATGTGCACCATCCTACATTTGAAAAGTTCCACAGTGATCTAAGCTGTGGGTCTTTTCCAAGTTGATGGCATGGCCTCAACCATCTCATCTCTTACAACCTCTGGGATAGCTAGGAAGTGTCACATTAATATGTGGTCATTCTACATCAGCTCTTTGTAGTCTTCCAAATTCTGACCCCCCCCCCTTTTTTTTTCCTGTACAACATTGCTAGTCCTAGAATGCAGGCACAGGAAGCATTATCTACACTGCATACATTATAAAGCGAAGCTTCAAAGACATTAAATAACTTGCCTAAAGTCACTATGCAGCCAGCTGTAGGCAGTAGCTGGTAGCTGGTTGTTTGACCTCTAGGTCAATGCTCTGTAACCATGTCTCCATTAGCAAAACCTAGGTTGTAAAATTAACGGTCATTAAATTTGCTACTGTTCTGGGAGGCCCTGGATAAACTAAAAAGGTAGTTTAAAAAGTGAGGAGATGCATCGAGAAGAAAAGTTAACAGCAATGGACTACAGAGACAAAGGAGAGCATTAGTATACATGCATATGCATGCAGGCTTAAAATTGACCTCTTTGTACTAATTGTCAAGTTAACAAAGGTTTTCAACTATAAAATATGGAAAAGAAAGACTATTCAAAAACGCTTAACTTTTAAAAGAAATCATGCATTCATTTTCCTTGGTATCCTGAAAAATATTCCCTCAAGAAATTAAAAATCAACTATTATTGTATGTCTGTCTCACTAGGCACATTGCAATAACAGAAGCGACAAATTTATTACCTGAAGGAACCTAGATTATCTTCTTTATTCATGCGTGCTTTTCAGATTCTAGGTAAAAGAGGTGCTGATAACAAAAGGGGCCTCGGCTTAGATTGAATAATAGTAGAAAGCAAACAGTCACTGGTTCCATATTGAAAAACAAAGAGAAGGGTGTATGCTTTCCCTGCCCCACTTTCTAATGTTTCTGGGAAACTCATACATAATAGTGATACATCCGAGGATCATTTTTTGCATTGCCAAGCTTGGCAGGACAGCCTCTCCTTCAGGTTTGTAAAACATAAAGTTGGACCACTGCTATAAGAGATAAACAACTGTGGGAACAACTGTAACACTCATCAAGAAGTTGTTTTGAGGCAAGTTTTAAAGATGCTTATGAGAAGTCAGTAGATGGGTCAGAATTTGAGAACTACATGGGAAGAATCATGAATTCACAACTGTAGGAAACGCTTGCAAGGTGACTTAAGGACAGCTCTTTGGAACTGACTTTACACAATGAAAAATGAGTTTTGTGTCTCCATATGGATAACTAAAGATTTAATTGGAGAAGCACTTAACATTGTCTGCTACATTATAGGCGTTCTTTTGTTGCAGTGTTTTTATTATTTTTAACTACTCTCTTTGTATAATCTTGCCCTGTGTTTACCCTGCAATTCTCTTTTGTTTCCTTGTCAACACAATGACTACGGACAAGAAGATTCTATTATTTTATTTTCTTCGGGGCCTCTTAGATTGTTCATTAGGAAGCTCACATCTCAACACAGATGTTGGCATCATGTATTGCCTGAAATAAACAAACAGATTTTATCTCTTAACTATAGCTTTCAGTTAATTTGTTTTCCCAGTGAACAGAAATGTCCTTATAAAGAATCTGAAAGTTTTAAAATACAAGATGAATGTGCCAGGTTTTTAATGTCTTTTTAAAAAATTAGGAAAGTCTTTTTTTAAAATTTGGAGAGGGACAAGAATACCCATATTACTATTTATAAGTATCAGCCAGATTTTTGAAATTAGGGAATACTCTACATTTTACTTCCTAAACTCCCTCACAAAAACTGTCATTCCAAATGCAAATGTTGAAGCATTTTATTTATGACCCACATGCTTTAATTCTACCTCCCTCTCGGGTTAAAAGAGTGTACTTCCCTGCCTGGTTAGCGCAAAGCCGAGATTTGATTTTTCAGTGCCAACCTGAGAGGTAATTTCTTCCAATAATTTGTGTAGGATGGTCAGAAAAAAAAGAAATTCTTTGTTTTTCTGAGGTACAAGATACTAAAGACCAGCACTCTAGAAGTGATAAGTGCCATCTTTACCAATAGTTAGAGAGAGCACCTGAAAGGAAAGAAGAAAGGAAGAGAAGGGTAGGGACAGGAGTTTGGAGGGAGGGAGGGAAGAAGAGAGGGAGAGAAGGAAGGAGGGATGGAGGGAGGAAAGACTGAGGGAAGGAATGAAAGAAGGGGAAAAGGGAAGGGTGGAGGAAAGGATGGAAGGAAGAAAGTTAGGGAGGGGGCAAAGAAGGAAGGAAGAGAAGGGCAAGGATGGAAATTAAGGATGGAGGAATGGAGGGAGGGAGAGAAAAATGAAGGAAGAAAGGAAGGGAGGGAAGGAGAAGGGATGAAAGGAAGGGAGGAAGAAGGGAGGGAGAGAGGGAGTGGAGAATGAAAGGAGGAAAGGAGAGAAAGAAAAAGGCTGGAACGAAGTTAACCTAGAAAAAAGCAAAGCCACAGTTGACACCGAGGGCACAGACCCAGCCTTCTGCCATGCAAATCCAGCTCTACCTGAACATAGATGTGGGTAGAATTCCTCTTTTGTAGTCTCTGATTCTTTGTTTTTACAATATTATTACAAGCCTTTCTTCTCTTTTTTTTATTAATATTGAGAAAAAAATTGCAATGAGACAGTTTCAAAACAGGTTAGCAGGAGAGTTACAGCAATTAATACATTGCATATTGTTGTCTTTGTAGTAGTCACTCTTAACACAGGATGCAGACATGATATCCTGTCCAAACACTATTAGTACAAATCTTTTTTTTATTTAATTAAGAGAAAATGGCTATCCTATTTTGTATATACAGATACAAAATTGTCCTTCACTTATATCACCTTTTTTGTTTAGCTTTATCAGATATGGGTATTCCATTGTCTTTTAAACATTGTAGGCATGTGAATTCCGCAAAATATTCCAATATAGTCCAGTAGTCCACAATAGTAGTGGATTATCTACAGGACTGGCAATATCTGAATCTGTTGACTTGAGCCTTCCACAGCTCAGTATATAAACTCTGATTCTTGATATTTGTAAACAGAACAGTTCTGGTAAATATTATCAATAGCAAAGAAAGACTAAGTGCTGCTTTTCATTCTATGCCACCTCCATAGAAAGTGACTTAGACTAATACAGGGAAGTTGGTCTTTCTGCCCCCGCATCACTACTGGGCCTGCTCTTCCCTAATCCCAGCTTCCTTCCCTAACCCCTACCCTCCCGCAGCTCTCTGTGCCCCAAACCCTGTTCCCTGATCCAAGCCTGCACCCACCTCCAGCTTTGGTAGGTATCATTTAGATCTTAGTGCCCTGGCTCTCTTGAGCATATCTGGATGTTAGATCGTAGAATTCACCTCCATCTGAAAACAGAGATCATGCCAGAGATTCACATCTTATCCCATCTGCAGCCCATGTTTAGGGCTGAAAATCCCAAGCTATATTTTACTCTGTAATTTTCATCTTCAATCAGTTTATTACAAAGCTGTAAGTTTAACAGTAATGTCTGATTACCACTCTCACCTGCCATATCAGCAGTATCTCATTCTTTCTGTCCTATAGACCTCAAAATGAAGAGGAAGGACTTAGTCTTATTTTTTTATCCTTTCTATTGATCTAGACATCAAGTAATCTTTCTCCATAATGATATCTCTTAAATATCATCAGTGTGGATTAAAATCTGAAAACATAGTTTAAAAGTTAATGCAAATGCTCCTTAGCCATATGAAGTCACATGCCGATTAATCAGTAACAAAAATTCACCTTAGAATTGCACGTAAGATTTAGTAGAATGACAAAAAAAAAAAAAAAAAAAACACAAGAAGCAGAACTGGCAAAGATACGGAGCAACTAGAACTCTCATGAGTTGCTTGTAGAAATGCACAATGGTGAAGCTTCTGAAGAAATTGTTCTTTGGCAACTTCACAGGAAGGTAAGTGTAGAATTTCCACACAACCTGGAGATTTGATGTTTTCTAGATATAGTGTATACCCTCCAAAATGGAAAACAGGTACACAAGTATTTATGCAAAGGTTCATTACTGCTTTAGTTAGAATAGCAAAGAAATGAAAGAACCCCGCACACTCATCAACAGCTAAGTAAATACACATGTGGTTCGTGTGTGTGTGTGTGTGTGTGTGTGTGTGTGTGTGTCTGTGTGTGCGTGTGTGTGAAGCTTCTGTAGGAAACATTTTGATAGACATAGATATAGATATTGATACAGATACAGAGAGATACAGATACAGATAGATATAGAGGTTCAAACATATGGGGAACGTTCATCATTCTAGGAGGACCAGCCAGATAGTCCAGCAGATTAAAGTGCCTGCTTAGGCAGATGCAGGGGCCCAGCGTTAGGTCCCTGGCCTGCCTGGCTTGCTGGCCCCGCCTCCTGGAGCACACGGAATTGGTGATTCATCAGACTGATGACTGGTAATTCATTCCGTCTGGATGGAGTGGCATGCACCTGTAAACCCAGTGCTTGGGAGGCTGCAAACAAGAGGATCATTCATTTCTTTGCTATTCTAACTAAAGCAGTAATGAACTTTTACATAAATACTTGTGTACCCATTTTCCATTTTGGAGGGTATACACTATATCAAATCCAATCTGCAGTCTGGTTTTTTTTTGTTTGTTTGTTTTTGTTTTTGTTTTTTGTTTTTTCTGGCAGAACTGGGGATTGAACTCAGGTCCCCGCACTTGCCAGTCAAGTGCTTATTCCACTGAGCCATCTCCCCGGCTCTTAATTAAACAATGTTTCTGATTTTTTTGTTTGTTTGTTTTTTTTGTTTTTTTGGGTTTTTTTTTTTTTTTTTTTTTTTTTTTTTTTTTTTTTTTTTTTTTTTTTTTTTTTTTTTTTTTTTTTTTTTTTTTTTTTTTTTTTTTTTTTTTTTTTTTTTGTAGAACCTGGGATTGAACTCAGGCCCTTGAGAGCTTGCCAGGGAAGTGCTTATTCCACTGAGCCATCTCCCTGGCCCCAAATCCAATCTGTATAGTGAGACCCTGTACTAAACACATTTAAGAAAAAACTGTAGGGCTGGGGAGGTAGCTTAGCAGTCTAAGCACCTGCCTGGCAAGTGCCAGGACTCAGTTTAATCCTGGTGCCATCCCCACGCTATGCTAGCCAACAAAACTAGGCACTGTTGCACACACCAGTAATCCCAGCTTTGGGGAGGCTGAGACAGGAGGATCACCATGAGTCTCAGATGAATAGCAAGACCTGTAGAAATAAATATACATAAAAGATATTTTAGAAAGAGAAAGAGAGACTCCTTTTTTCTTTTCTTGAAGGACCAGGGATTGAACTCAGGCCCTTGTGCTTGCCAAGGAACCACTTATTCCACTGAGCCATATCCCCAGCCCCAAAGATATTTTAGAAAGTAAAAAAAAAAAAAAAAGTAATTTTAGTAAAGGATATACTGACATCAGCTTCCCTCAAAACACTCTCTTTCACTTTCAATCTGCTGATCCTGTCATCCTGCCCACTTTTAGAAGTGCCCCTCTCCTGTCTTTAGTTGTGGTAGCCTTGATGTCCTGAGTCAGTTCAAGATGTTTCCGTTTTGTAGTTCTTTGGGCTCTGGGGAAGAGCCAGGAGTCGTGCAGTGCCGGATCCGGTGGACATGGCCCACGAGGGCACACTGAAACGCTCTTACCAGGCTGCCTCTGCATTGGATGGCACACAGGAGAAGCATTCACTGCTCTGCTAATCACACCTGATAAGCTATACTCATGAAAGATGACTTCAAGAACCGCTTCGGAAAATGGGCAAAAATGAGGGTATGTCTGAAGCAAAGGGCATGTTCTGGGTGGCACTGATGGCAAAGAGCCTTGCACCAGACATTTTAAAATTTAATCACTCACTCTGTTTCATCATGATTTGCAGGATTTTATATACAGAATAAAATAGTTTTCAATCGTAGACATAGTAAAGATCTGACATGTGCTTCAATATAGGTTAACAAAGGTGGGGGAAATAGCACAGCAGATTAAAGCGAGGGTAAGTAGGGGCCAGGGGCTTGATCTCCAGGCCTGCCATGCCAGCCCTGCCCCCAGGGTGCATTGAGGTGGCTGTTGAGACTGGGAGTGGTGGCCCTGCCTGTAATCCCAGCTCTTGGGAGGCTGTAAACAGGCAGATCACTATGAGTTTGATCTAGTAATGAGACCCTGAACACCCTGTAGACCCTTCCCTAAAATACAAGATAGATAGATAGATAGATAGATAGATAGATAGATAGATAGATAGATAGATAGATAGACAGACAGACAGACAGACAGACAGACAGACAGACAGACAGACAGATTAACCTTGACTATATTAAACTAAGTGAAGTAACTCACAAAAAAACAAATGTTTCCCAACTCCATATACATGAAATATCTATAGCAGACAAATGCATGGAAACAAGTGGAATAGATGCTGGATGTGTTGGTGCAAGCCCATAATCTCATCATTCTGTGCAGTAGAGACAAGATGATCACAAATTCAAGCTCGGTTTGGGTAATTTAGTGACTTAGCATGACATTACCTCAAAATAAACACACACACACACACACACACACACACACACACACACACACCTGCCTGGCAAGAGCAAGGTCTTGAGTTCAATCCTCAATACCAAAAAAAAAAAAAAAAAAAAAAAAGTGCAATAGAGGTCACCGATCACCAAGTTCTGGGGAAAGGAGACTGGTAAATCATTGCTTGATGACTACAGCACTTCTTTTCATAGTGATGTGAGAAATTGGGAAACTGATCCTGAGAATAGTTACCTGATATTGTAACTGTAACTAATGTCTCTAATATGTAAATTCTTCAGAAGTGTGTTTGCTAGCCTGTAAAATAATAATCTTCAATTAAAACGTGATAAGACAGCTTAATGATATTTCTGATGTTGAGGCAACATATAGATTTATAGTCTACACAATGCTTGCAGGAATATAAAAATGCTACAACACTTCCAGAGGAGAATTTGAGAATATCCTACAAAATTACCAAGTGTCTCATCCCCAAAAATGTTTATGTCCATTGTCATCTTTATATTTTTTCAAAAATTGAATATTCATATTTTATTTTTAAAGAGAATAAAAAATAGTAAAAAAACTACATGAGAATCAATACAGAATATCACTGAACAAAATGATAGGAATTCAACAATGCTTGTTGCAGTGCATGTAGTTATCTGTCTTCAGATTAGTAAGAACAAAAGACCAGAAGCAAGCTGACTATCCTTTAATTGGGGATGTAGTTGACACCAAGATCCTTGACTTCCATAGGGTCCTTAATGAACTGATAATTTTTCTTTTTCATAGCATCCAAAACAAATCCTTAAAAGTTCTGACTCTTAAGTAGTTCTTTTTAAATAGCTTACTAGATATCTATATCCTAAACATTCTAGTGCTCTCCTCAAAAAAATCCACATAAATTTAAATAAAAGGTAATATTTATATTTGAAGAATCATGATGACTCAGCAAGTGAGGATGTGCGTCCTTTGGCCGCTGCCCAATCTCTGGAATCTTGAAATTCGCCTAAAGTCTACCTCATTCTTATTCCACGATGATCTTCACATAGTAATTTTTTCTGTCACAACAAACACCCAACACGCAGCTTTCCAAATATCTAATCTCCTCAAAAGAAATGTAGCAAAACCTGATGTTTCTGAGAAATATATCACTGTAGTGTCTTTTTTCTATAGAATGTTTGATACTTGGCAGTGTTTCTTGAGAGTGTGTGGTGATCACCTGGGGACTGAGAAATCATAAGTCCATTCAGAGGAGCATCTCTAGCTTCAAGCAGAGATGAAGTTATATTTCTGTCTTCTCAGGAAATGATCTTCAGTGTGTTTTTTTAAGTAACAAGGAACAAAAAAGTATATGCAGCCTATTAGAAGAAGGAGGTATAAATGTGTCTTCATATACTTAATCAATGGAAAAAATAGCTGAAATTGTCTTTGATATTTACAAACGTCACAAGAAGGTAACAGGGATATATCTAAATAAGATCTAACCTGCACCTTGTACAACACATAACCACTAAGAAAACAATATGCAATGTTTTATATATTGAATCTGTTCTAATTTGATTTGAAACTGTCTCATTGCTATTTGTTCTCCAATAAAATTATGGAGAAAAAATACACATAGTGTGCTTTGCCCATTTGACTTTGCAAGCTTGTATTTGTTGCACATAATTATAAGATAAACTTTGAAAGTAGTTTCTAGGAATAGAATGCTACATGAATTAGCTGAGTATTGATTTTGTGGTATATTTCATTCTATAATACAAGAATTGAGAATGAGTGGGAAATTACTTACAAATAGTGAGAATTGCTAAAAACATATTAAGTTGTCATCAGTAATCATAATTTGTTGCCAGTATTGGTATTGCTATGCTGAGATGATTTTGTCTGCACTATATGTTAAGACAAATGTCATTATGCTGATATTATTGATAAGTGGGATTTTTAACGTGAAAAAAAATAGATCCAGATGTAAGATGTATGAGTGTAAAAAGAGAGGGCATTAATAATAGTAAGAATCAGCATGAGCTCATAATATACTTTGGATATATATATATATATATATATATATATATATATATATATATATATATATATATATATATATATGTCTCAACTATGCTTCTATATCATTGCACAGGGAAATAATTAGTTGATGAGTTCTTTAATTTTATATACTAAATGCATCTCAGTGTACACTTCTATTATCCTTTTGATCTCTTTCTCAGTTCTCAGCCAAGACAGATCCAGCATCTCCAGCTGGTTTATTATGGATTTTTCATTCCAGAATTCAAGGACCTGTCCCAGCTGGGTAGTAGGACTGAGTCCAGGTATATTAGTCAAAATTGTAAGTATTAAACAATAGGAAGGTACCCTCGCATCAAGATGCTCTGCTTCACCCCGCTTTATATTTACTTCTCTGCTCTAGAACTTTGAAATCCACTCTAAGATGTAGTATCTGGAGATCTGCCAGTGTATAGTAGCAATGCCCTGCAGGTTCTTGAGCAACTAAACCTTTGGCATCCATAAAAGGACTGTAATTTCCAACTGGACCTTAGTTACTGGCTTAATATAATTTGGGAATGTAAGGGAAGCTCCAATGAGGGTAAATGTCATCTCATAAGCCTGTCACCTCAAAGGGGGGCTTTGCATGACCTCCAGGAACATAGACGTATCTATTTTCTAGAGACAGGATGTGAGCTCTGTTGGCCCCAAAGACAGAAGTGTGTATTCAAATATATGCACCGAATTCACCCCTATTACTTCTTAGGGTCTCATTCCTTCCCAAAAGATCAAACTTTCATTATGGTAACTCTGTTGAGACTCTAAATACAGTCTTCTTTCAAACTGTATTAACTTCAACACTTAGTGCAAGGCTTCATCTTCAGCACTGTTCACTTTTTATTCCTCCCAGAATATGAGGTTCTCTTTAAAAGTTCTCTTAGAGGCCTTCTGGATTTCACACTGTGCTTGATGTAGCTAGGTAGCTGTTTTGAAACCAGTCATTTTCTTTTCTTTCTTTTTTAGTAGTTTGATTACAGTTAATAACAACCAGAAAAAAAGTCAAAACGTTTATATTATTGTTCTCATGTTTTGATTAATAGAAAAATGATGGAATGTGTGTTTCTTTCTATCTGTTTCAAGATACCCACAGCTAATTGTGATGCTGAAACATGGCAAGCACTATCAGTGTATCACTCCCATCAGAGATAGACATGATTGTTGCTACCTGGTCAATCGTTTTGCCTTCTTGGAGCACCAGACTTGCTATCGATTGTCCCTGCTATTATTGTCCCAGAGGTGAGCTTTAAAATATAATTTTTCCATTTATTATTTCCTTCAACAAATACTTATTCAGTGCCTCAAATACTTACTTAGTGTTGGGCCTAAAATGCTCAGAATATATCCTAGAGCCAGGAAAGTATGAAGATCACCCTCCCTTACAGCAACAAACTTTTTTTTCCCCTAAGTCCAAGTTTTGCCACCATCTATGATGGATGTTACTTTTTTTAAGTTTTATTCTTCCTTTTCTTCATTTTCACCCATGTAATTATTGATAAAAATATATTATGCACATGCTACATGCCAAATAAGATTGTTTGTTTGCACGCTGTCTCAGTTACTCTTCTTTCATTGATGGGACAAAATAACCAAACCCCAAAATTAAGAAAGGAAAGGTTTCTTTAGCTCACAGTTAATAAAGGTTTCAGTCTGTACACCACTAGCTCCAAGGCAGACTGGTACAAGACAGAGTGCAAAGGTTTATGATATTGGGAAATAGCAAAGAGTAAAGGGAGGAGATGCAGCTGTAGCTTCTAGCAAACCTCTCTCCCTTCCCTTCACAGTGACTGTGAAGACTGTAGCTGCTCTGAGAAAGTGGTGCACTCCATCCATCCTCAGACTCATTTTATGTCCTTTAAGTGTTGAGTCACTCTAGAGAGGGCCATCCATGCCCTAAGGTGGGCCCTGCATGCCCTAGGGAGGGGACATCCACACCCCATCGAGGGAATGTAGAACTACACAATGTCCATGCCCTCCTTTTGCACAGGATGATAATGTTTACAAAGGATGAACCTTGGCTCTCTGCTGAGTTAAATTAAACTTCTAAACTGCTCAGGTTGACACATTGTATCAACCAGTACACACACCTTCAGTCTCCACAACAACCCAACAAGGGATGAATTACTAATTCTATTTTACAAATTTAATAACAGAGATTCCTGGAGGTAAATAATTTGCACAAAGGTATAGAGAAAGCAAGTGCAGTATAATTGCAGGCCCTGGTCTCGAAGCATAATTTCATGTTTCTTATGTGATCATAATTCTTAAGAGTTTTAAAATGTTCTTTCTAAGAAAAAAAAAGGCAAACTCACACATTCTAATAATCACAGCTGGAGTGCCCCTCTGCCTCCATCCATCTAAACCCTTGAGTTACATAGTTGCTATAGATTGCATCCCTCCCCAGCTCTATGCTTATGATTTTCTATCCAGAGCATCTCAAACCTTGAATTTTTCTCTTCTGTACTATAAATAAGACTCTTCCCAATAGTAAATTAATATGTTAATAAATTCACTCTCTTCCACATTACTTCTGATGTTCTTATGTCTACACAAAATATTTACTCTTTTCTTTGAAAAAATAGAAAACTTAATAACAGAATCACAAATGAGCGTCCATTTTTCCTACTTTTCAGATAACTTGGGTGTAATCATTTTACTTTTGCTTAGTTTTAAGCAACGGGGACTTTGGATAGGATGATACTATTAGAGAAACAAAAGATTAAGTCTTCAGGAAATAATTGTTTTGATTTTAATGTAAAGAACAGTGAAACAATCGAAAGGTTAAAAAAAGAGTTATTTTATTGGAAAAATTAACGTGTATAGCATAGCAGATATGTCCAGTGATTTTGAAGCCCTTTCTAATATTATTTGTGACACTAAATAATTTTCTATTTTAAATTATGTTGGTGATACCATTGTTAGGTCACACATGTATTGAAACTTTGTTTTGAGATTCCGTTGTGTTGCTTAATATAGAATTGTCTGGATTTGCATATTTTCCTACAGCTAATCATTTCATGTTGTACTTTCATTAAATCTGGAAAATAGGTGGTGATGGGTTCATATTGAATAAGAAACATCCAGGTGAATGAACAGCACTTTTTCCTAAATAGGAACTAATAGATGAAGCATATGGCATCTGCAAACATACATATACTTCTTAGAAAAAAGAAAGGAAAAAGGGAAGATGGATGGAAAAAGGAAAGAATGAAGGGAGAAAGGAAGGAAAAAGGAAGGAGGGATGGAGGAAGGAAAGGAGAGGGGAGAAAGCAAGGAAGGAAGGAAAGAGGGAGGAAGAGAGGAATTAAGGGAGAGAAGATGAAAGGGTGAAGAAAGAAAGAAGTGTGAAAGGGAGGAAAGAGGGAAGGAAGGAGGAAAGAGAAAGAAAGAAAGAAAGAAAGAAAGAAAGAAAGAAAGAAAGAAAGAAAGAAAGAAAGAAAGAAAGAAAGAAGGAAGGAAGGAAAGGGGGAAAGGAAGGAAGGAAGGAAGGAAGGAAGGAAGGAAGGAAGGAAGGAAGGAAGGAAGGAAGGAAGGAAGGAAGGAAATGGCTCTTTATAATCTAAATTTCCCAAAAGGAAATCATCCCACTGTCACATCCATCATCGCCATAGAATTCATTCTTCCACTTGACCCTCTGGGTACTATCTCAAGTGGTGCAATATTTTGCATCTCAGGTTGCAAATCTGAAGGGATATAAAGATATAGCACTTCACTTGAGATGATTATATAACACTGTGACTTGGAAAGGGTTCCTAGAAATAAATAAGTTCATGAGCTGATGCCTTAAGTTACAAAAGGACAGTCATGAAATCGCCTGCATTTTCTCAGTATAAGGCTTTTTTCGATCTGAAGGTTCTTTATATACAATGAAGTACCCTTCAAGCTGGCTTCATAGATTGACATGTAGGTTTGAAAATATACCTTTAAGAAAAGTGGGAGTGGCAGGTAATTTTACATGGAAAGAATAAAAGGGAAAATATATTTACTCTTCCTGTAGGAATTCCTGGCCTAACAAGCAACATAAAATGACAAATTGGTTTCCTTTTCTTCACAAAATCACATTAAAGTGGTGCTGAGCCCAGTAGTTTGTGTGTGGCCCATTTGATGTGGTTTGGCCTAAGGAAAAGCTCAAGGCTGAAATGCATTTTAAGTGAGCTAAAACCAATACAAACACATCGCTGAGGTCATTATTTCCATTACTTGACCGTGTGTATACACTATTGAAAGCACTGTGAAAAGAATATCCAGGTTTTCAACGTTTTCCTTCAGTTGACCATTTGTCCTCACCAAGTTTTTGAACATTGACTCCAAATAACTTTTATTTCATAATCAAAGCAATGTTTAAACAAGCAAACAAACAAGCCAAAAAGAAGTGATTTGCAGAACAAAGTAGTTGTAGTCTACTAAATACTTTAAATGAAGAATGGAAACTAGTTATAAAGCGTATTATATCTATGACATATATAGGATTTTTTCAGTAGGTTGTATAGTAAATGATCTTTATAAGACATAGGCCATTTATTCCTAAAATTGAGTTGAGGAAACAAACCCAAGGCTACATGAGAAAAGAACCTAAGCTGCTAATATTTTTATTTTAATCATGTCTCCAGTTAGTTTTGGTCAAATAGAACTTTACATCATTATGATCATAATAGGGTCTAAAATTCAACAGTCATTGCTCAGATTTGTGTAAATATAGTTGTACATGTAATTTGATTTTACAAGTCTAAAAGCTGTACTTCCATTATAGACAGAAGATTTATTTGATTTCTTTATCTCTAAGTCAACAATTAAAATAGAGGCCAAACATAACTTACTCCTTTGTGTGGATTTCCTGTGTCAGGGAGAATGCTTTTATATATCTCTGTATCTCTGGTTCAACGATTCACAAGATACAATTTAGCAATCTTTTCGATCTCTTTTTTATGTTTGAGCAACTATGACTGTTTAAACTTCCTTTTAGATATTTACTGCGTGTGTTTTCTTATAAATTTAAGAGGAACATATTGATTTTATGACATTTGTTTCATTTCTAAACATTTATGATGTGCTGGGGAGATAGTCAGTGGAGTAAGCAACTGCCTGGCAAGTGCAAGAACCTGGTTTGATCCCGGTACTGCATGCTGTGCCACCGTGCCAGCTGGATGATGCCACGCACCTCTAGTCCCAGCGTTGGGAAGACTGAGACAGGAGGATCACTATGGGTCTGAGCTGCATAACAAGACCCTGTTCCAAATAAATAAATAAAACATTTTTAATTTTTTTTTGAAAAATGCTATGTTAGTCTTTTAGTGAACAAGCACGTCATTTGCTGAAAATAAGGAGCAGCTTTTGGATAAAGTACCTATGCATACATCTGAATGAATAAAATGACAAAGACTGAAACACCCAATGCTGGGAGGCTGAAGAACAGTTGGTGTTTTTACACATTGCTAATGGGAGCGAACTGGTACTTCCATTAGGAAAAAGCACTTGACAATTTTTCCTAAGGTTAAGTGTAAGCCTACAATATAATCCAGTACTTCTACTCTTAGATTTATTAGTAAAAGAAATCAGTGTATGTATCTACACAGACAAAAAAGATTAAAGTTTAAAGCAGCACTCTATATAATAACCTAAAGACAGAAAACACACGACCCCCCAACATACCAGAAATGTCTCAGGGATCCAATGGGTCTCTGTAACAGGGCCATTGACCTAACTCCTACCTGTAGACTCTGAATCACTCCCAGACTTGGTTCTATCCCTGTTCTACCTCAATCTAGAAACAGTCCTGATTGCCCAGGAAGCTGATAAGATGCCACCTATGGACTCTGTGGGAGCCATACAAGTAACAGGCCCACTATATGCAGACCTAGTCAGATCCATAAGCAGGCAGTTTCATAACACTGTAACTCCAGTCTTGTTCAACTATGCTCCCAGAGTCAAAGCCATTCAGCCATTCACCTCAGAATTTGGAAGGCAATGTGTTCAACTATGGTTGCACAAGTAGGCCCTCCAACCACAAAGCAAACAAGGACCTAATAGCAGCCACATGACCTAGCACTACCTCTACCTAACTGGAGGCAGTGCTGTCTATCCAGTCACCTGACAACAGAAGGATTTTACTTGTCAACACCAGTGTGTAAAGTCCAGAAGAGAAGTTTCTACTTCAAATGCACACATTCCAAACATAGGTTAAATGCATCAGGAAGAAACAGGTAAATATTTCAGCAAAGAAAACCAATAGAGGTCTAGCAATTTATATGAAAGACTTCTTGACAAGTTTTATGAACTATTTGATATAGAATTCAAACTAATCTTGAAGCAGCTCAGTGAGCTTCAAGGAAACATTGACAAGTAAAGAAATCAGAAAAATAATACAGGAACAATGTAGGAAGTACAAGTAAACAGAAACCACTTAAAGCAAACAGAAATCTTAGAGCTGAAGAGTACAATGACTGAAGTGAAAAATTCAACAGAGTTTTAGGAGCAGATCTGATTATGTACATGAAAGGTTCAGCAAACTCAAAGTCACTTGAAAGTATCCACAAGTACCAAAAAGAAAAAGAATACAAGATTAAATTTATAATGCATGAGCAAGCAAATCCATATGTGAGCTGTAGAGTTCCACAGAAAAGAGAGAAATGAAAATCTATTTTAAAATATAATGGCCAACATTTCCTAAAATTATTGAGAAAAATAAACACCCTAATTCAGGAGGCCTAAAAGCACTCATATATATTAAATTCAAATAGGTCCACAGAGAGACATATTAAAATTGCAAAAAGTCAAAGACTGAATATTTTAAAAGTCACAAAAGAAAAAGAAACATTTTCATGTTCAAGGAACCTTCATAAGACCATCAGTAGATTTTTCTGCCGAAATCTTGCTGAGAGATGAAAGTTCATATATTTGAGAGGGGGGAAAAACCAGCCAAATACAATTTACTTGGGAAAATCAACATTTAAGAATGAAGGAAATATAAAGACATTTTTCAGACAAAAAAAAATAATAAGGAAAATTGCCACCATTAGAACTGTGGCAAAAAATACCAAAAGGAGTAAGTTTTCATAACACTGTCCTGGCAAAAGAGTTTTTAGACAAACCCTCCAAACAGTAAGCAAAATAGCACAGTGGAAAAGTAGCTTACAAAAAAAGAAAGAAAGTATTTGTAAACATTTGCACTTTGGTCAATTAACTAATGGTCAACTTGTAAAACCCAGCTGAACTGAATCAGGGAGGTGCTGGACATGGAGGCTGTCATAGTCCACCTGAGGACTGTTGTCAGTGGCATACAGAAAGAACTTGAAGGGCTGAAGAAATAGCCCAGTGGTCCAAGGGCCTGCCTGGCAAGCACAAGGACCCAGGTTTGATCTCCAGTACTGCATACTGGGCCAGCCCCAAAACTGGGCATAATGGTATAGGCCTGTAATCCCAGCACTAGGGAGGCTGAGACAGGACAGTCAGCATGAGTCCAAATTCAGTAGTGAGAAATGCAAATTAAAACAACACTGAGATAGCATCTCACCCCAGAAAGAATGACTATCATAAAGAAATCAAATAATAACAAGTGCTAGAGAAGCTGCAGGGGAAAAGGAATCCTTCATTGCTGGTGGGAATGTAGACTGGTACAACTACTATGGAAATCAGTGTGGAAAGTCCTCAGAAAACTAGAACTGGTAATCCCATTCAATCCAGCTATTCCTCTCCTGGGTATTTTCCCCAAAGGACTGAAAACATGGTACCACAGTGAGACATGTTCACCCTTGTGTATAGCAGCACAATTTGTCATAGCCAAATTTTGGAAGATGCCCATCACCAAGGAATGGATGAAAAAGATGTGGCATTTTAATACAAAAGAGTATTACTGAGCTGTAAAGAAAGACAAACTCAAAGCCTTCATCGGTAAGTGGATAGAACTAGAGGCTATACTCATAAGTGAAATAAGTGAAACCCACATGTGTAACTGTTGTATTGTCTCCCTAATATAAGAACCTGAAAGAAGAAGTAAAACATGAAAGATATGACAGATATAGTACAATGGAAAGAAATGGAACTCAAGGATTAAACAACAAGATGAGAGAAAGGAGAAAAGATAGGAAAAAAGAAGGGGTAAAACAAAGAAGTATATATATATATATATATATATATATATATATATATATATATATATATATATATATATATATGATGGCTGAAATGATTGTGCTAAAAATTTATCAGTTTTTTTTAATGTACAGTTAAGGTATAGAATTTTCACCTTGACTAACTCTGTATGCTGATACCTGCTATATCAAGGACAGCAAGGTGAAATACAAAACCTATGCCTCAATACTTGTCATCCTGTCTCCTAAATGTGTACCATTTCTAATGTCATATCAATTACTACCATACTCTCTTTAATTTTTTAAAAGGTAAATAGAAAAAAGAGAGAGATGAAATGAAAATTTGTTTCTTCAAAGCAAGCAGTAATATGCAATCATATGTCCAGTCTTGCATATCTGTTAATCTGAGCAATAGCTTTGATGATAAAAATAGATAATATATCAACCACTGTTAATTGGGCATTCTTATTTTGAAAATCTGTAACAGAGGTATTGTATGTTACCCTGTTTCTGTCTTTGTTTCTGTTTTTTGTTCTTCCTTTTGTTTTTGCTTTGCAAAATGAAATAAAATTAAATCAAACTGCATAGTGAAACTCTGTTATCTAACAAAACAAACAAACAAAAAACTTGAGGGATAGATATCATGCTATTGACTGTCTTGAAGAAGCATAACAAACCAGTCATCCTGACATGTACTCAACTGCTGTCATCATTGGAGGAGCCTGGGTCCTCACTGTCACTGACAGTAGCTGTGTTTCCTTACAGGGGAGCTCTGGTTCTGACCTTGAGTATCACTTCCTGGCTCCGGTGCAGATCCCCCAGCCTGCTGGCACAGATCTCCCATTCCACTGGTGTAGACTTCCTAGCTTCCACCTCTAGGCCTTCCTAATGCAGATCCTTGCTACAGACTTGCGTGAGACATTATCGTGAGCTCTTCATTCACGACTGCTGCAGAACACTGCCATGGACTCCAGGCCCTCAGCTTCATTCTTTGAGTCTCTACGTGTGGATACATCTCCTGCACTCTTCTACATTTGACTCTTTCGGTGAATATTATAAAATAATGTGGCAAATTATGTGTCTTGTATTAAATACATTCCCTTAATATACCCTGATTACAAAGGCAAGATATAAACATGAAAAATACATAAGGAGCTCAGACAAGTAGAAAAAAATCCATGAAAATAACAACAAAAAAGCCTAATTTTAAAATGAGCTGAAGATCTTAATAAATGTTTCTTTAAAGAAGACATACAAATAACCAGCAGGTATGCATGAAGGAGCCAATATCATTAATCACCCAGGAGTGCAAACACATGTGAGAATGGCAACTGTTCAAAATGATAACAACAGCAAGTTCCAGTGAGGAAGTAAATAAAAAGTAACTCTCCGTATTAGTGAGAATGTCAGTTAATACAGCCATAATAGTCAACCCTGTTGAAGATCTTCAAAAATTAAAAATAGGAGTAGCATATGATCAAGCTATTATGCTTGATGTCTACACCACTAATACACACACACACACACACACACACACACACACACACATATATATATATATATATATATATATATATATATATATATATATGTGTATAAATATATCATTTTCATTTTCTTTGGATCATAAATGTCCAAAGGAAATTTAATCAGTATCTGGAAGGGATGCTTATGCTTCCACATTTAGTTCAGCATTATTCACAGAAGATAAGGAAAATATTTAATTTATTTATTTTTGTATTTTAGGACAGGTGTATACAGTGTACATGGCTTCACTACTAGATTGGACTCGTAGTGATCAGCCTGTTTATAGCCTCCCAATTGCTGGGTTTACAGGCATGCCACCACCCCCAGTCTCAATCACTGTCTCAGCCCGCCCCATGGGTAGGACCTGAACAGCAGACCCCGGGATCGAACTCCTGGCCCCTGCATCTGCCTAAGCAGGCCCTTCAGTCAGCTGACCTATTTGACCAGCCCAAGGAAATAACTTTAAAGTGTCCAATGATGAATAAAGAAAATAGTATATGTATGTATGTGCTTTATGATATAAATGGTGTAATATGTAAATAAAAATACATAAAAACGAATATCATCAGCCTTTAAGAAGGAAATCCTACTATTTGACAGCATGGCTAAACCTGCAAGACATAATACAAAGAAAGACAGACAAGGCCTGAAAAAACAGAATTACATAATAGTGCATTTGGTGAATCTAAAGTAGTTGAAGGGCTGGGGCGTTGGCTCAGTAGAATAAGTGCTTCCCTGGCAAGTGCAAGGGTCTGAGTTCAATCCCTGGTTCCACCAAAAAAAAAAAAAAGAAAAAAATCGAAAGTAGTTGAATCTCATAGGAGGCAAAAGTAGGATGGGAAAGGAAATGGGGAAATGGTTATAAGATACAATACAATGGTAGCTTGGAATTGTGGTGTACAGCTATAATCCCAATACTCAGGGATTCTGAGACAGGAAGATTATAAGTTTGAGCTCCACTGGGACAACTTAGTGATTCAGTATGTGTGTCTCAAAACTTTAAAAAATTAAAGAGGGCTAGGATTATAGCTCAGTGAGGGCCCTCAGTATTTGTAAAAATGATACAAAGTTCTGAAAGATTAAAAAATTCTAGAGCTATAACATACATCACAGTGACTTTAATAATACTATATAATATGCTTGAAATGTTCTGAAAGGATAGATTCTAAAAATTTTCATTACAAAACCATTTTTTAGTAACCATAATTATGTGATGATGAATATGCAAACTAGCTGGACTATGACAATGACATTGTATTCAAGTATAAAAACTATATATATATATATATATATATATATATATATATATATATATATATATAAATTTCTGTTTGCAATTTTCCCAAAAAGCTTAAAACTAAGTTCTCCATTGTTTAAAAGGAGTAATACAATGGATAAATTATAATGTATCAGTCTAGTGCCTACTGCATAGCAATTAATAATGGATGAATCTCAGAGTTGTTTTGTAAAGCATTCTAGACACAAAATATCATACTATAAAATCTTATTTATATAAATGCTAGCACACTATATGATTCAATTTTTTAAATTTTAAAACAAATCAGGGATGATGGATGTCATAATAGTTGGAGACACAGCATAGCCTTGGTTGGCCAGTGAGGCAATGTCATGTAGTGAGTGCCGTGCATATTTTTGTTTGTAGTTACGCAGGTACATACAAAAGCCAAAACGACCGCTGAACTTCAGCACACTTCTATTCTTGTGTTTGTGTTATGTTTTCGTTTAATTATTCTGCAAGACACTTACATGGTCAGCTTCTTTAGCTATGACATCAGTGAAAATAGCTGTGCATGTGCAGGCTCTAGTTGTGCTGCAGACTAATGCAAATTCCATTTACCCCTGAGAGGAGAGGATAAAAGAAATGAGGATAGGGCAGCACATAGTGCTAGACATAAATAATATTTTCAGAAGCAAGGGGAATATAATGGGGAATCTGAACACTGTGTCATCGAGAGTCGGCTGAGTGCTGCTTTGGGCTCTGAGCTTACATCTCCAAGGACTCCTGCTGTTGGGTTCTCTTCACAGAATGCTTGAAATGGGTCTCTGCAAAATAGCGAGGAGGAAGCTGGGAGCCTTTGGAAGGCCAGGAGCAAGGCTTCTCAGGAGAGGAAATAGAGTTGGGTATGATGGGATTCAAGTTCCAGAACTATAAAAAGAGCAAAGACCATAAAGTAAAAAACATTGTTTAGTTTTTTCCTACAATTTTACAGTAGTAAAAAAGTCACTGACACTCATACTGACATTCATAGGAAGCAGAGCTTCCTAATTGTCTATCTAACTGACATGGTCACTTTCACAGTTCCCAACTTGATGAGAAGAAAAAAGAAATACTTCCAATGTTGACTATTTTTAAACTTAGTCTGAAATGAAATTTTAAACCACTCTTTTAGATATATATTCTATCAAAATAAAAAGTGCAATATTTTTGTAATAATCGTATAATTTCTGTTTTTCATCATTCACTCTCTTATACAGTATATGACAATAGCTGGGTGCACAGAGGAGTAAGAGTTCTCAGGATCTTGTCACAGCACAATGAGGTTCTCAGAATGTGGAGTGTACTGGGCCTTTCACAGTCCCACTTACAGACAATAGTATAATGTAACCCAAGGACTGGGTCTTGGTAGTCACTTCCCATTGATGGAGATTGTGATGACAGCTGTAATCAGTGAATTTACACATATACTTAATGGCCTCATCTTTGGTACTGGGGGCCTCCTCTTTGGCTCTTGTTGGCTGCTAAACCTGCTCATCCCTCTGGTCCAGTTCCTTAGAAAACCCCCAGCCCCATGGCAGGCTCGTTGGACCTTGAACAATGACCATGCTTTGGAAAACCAAAAGAAGCATCATTGTGAAAACAGACCTTCCTACTGTTTCATCATGCATTCCATCTACCTGTGTGCCTACACCATGTTGTGCAGTGATTTCTGGGATAGCCCCAAACTGGAAATGAATGAAATCTCCTCACATTGCTGCCATAGCTCTGTGTGTGTCTGTGTTTGTGTCTGTATCTGTGTCTGTGTCTGTCTCTGTCTCTCTCTCTCTGTCTCTCTCTCTCTCTTACACACACACACACACACACACACACACAGAGTCTAGAAGAAGGTATTAGAATCATACATTCCATCCTGTTCCTACTTTCTCTTAAACCAGAAGTAGGTGCCTTTGCTTTAACTTTCTAGGTCACCCTATTTCTTTCTATTACTACACTCTTTATGTCTTCAGTATCGAAAGTGAAAGAATATCTACACTCCACTCAGACAAAAATGGTGAAATTTGGCCCATTTGACCTGGATCTTATCTTTTCAATCTGGGTAAAGGAAGTTCTTTCTTTTTCATTTTCTTTCAACAAAACATATGTTCTGTGTCTATTACCTTGATGCCACTTCCTCTTTTGAAGGTCAGAGGACAGATTTTGAATCTTCTTATTCCTACAGTCAACTCCATGGCTCTCCACTTGCTGTCAGCTAACCTATCTCCACTCTTGCCCTGGTAGATGAAGGGATTGTGAGGACAAGTCTTACATGTATGTCCGCATTTTCAAATAAATATTAATCTTATTACATCTGTGACTTTTTTGACAGGCTATATATCACTGTAATTAAGAATGTCCATTTCAAAATCGGACAGTGCTGGGACTCAATTCCATTCTGTAACTTTTCTGGCTGTTTTCACTTGTAAGAATATGAGCTTTAAAATTAGACAGTCTTGGGTTTCAGACTTTACTTTGTAACTTTCAGAGACTTTTAAGACTTTCTAAATGATTTACTTCTTGTGAAAAATAGGAAGAAGAACCAAGAAAGCTCTATAGCTGAATTCCTGTGTTAGTTGCTACTAATAGAAAAACTGAAGCATGACATTACATGATTTGCTGCATTCATACAGCCTGAAATTAATATCACCAAAATTTTGATCCAAGACCATTTGACACTGAATCTATATTTAAGACCATTGCCCATTTCACAGATGTGAAACTGGAAGGTTTAAGTACCTTGCCCAGGGCAGCACCATCAGTAAACCAGAATCCGCTTGTGCCACAGAGATGACCAGAATACACACACTGCACACATTCATACATAGCCTCTCAAATACAAGGTACTCTGAATGGTGGAAAGCATCACAGAAAGTGAGAGCTGAGGTGGAATTGCAAAAGTAAGTAGCAACCTCTTGTTTTGAACATCTGAATACAACGCAAGCAACTACACAGTACGAGCCAGCTTGAAAGTCTGTATCTCCTGATTCCATGATGTGCATTCTTTCTCTCTCCTTCCACACTCAATAGTTTGTTTATTTTGTCCCATTCCAGAGCCAAAGAGAAGAGAAACACGAAGGGAAGAACAGGTGGTGGCAGTCAGAGAGAGTGGGTGGACCAGTCCCTGTGACTTCTGAGAGAGAAGAAAGGAGCACTGGCCCAGGCCCAGGAAGTGTCCCTGGAGGCTTGTGTCGGCAGGAATCCCCGCATCTCCACATGCAGATCCGAGAGAAGTGCCTGGCAGATTCAATCATACAGTGACTCAAATGTCACAGCATGACTATACAGAAAGAATAATAGTGAAAGCATCCCAGCCAATTTTCAACAGAAGGGCTCAGGATAAGGAAGCGTACGGAAATTGCTGAAGAGAATGATAATGACAATAATAAAAACAAATAGCTACCATTTATTGAGCACTTATGTGTCTGGCAGGGTGCTGCACACTTTACATATCAACCTGATGAAGGACAATTATTGTCGCCATTTTAGGAAGAGAACGCTGAAGTGTGGCACATTGAGGAAGTGGCCCAGAGATGCATGGCCTGCACCTACCATGTCCCAGAATCCCCCTGGCTGCAGGAAGTGCTCAGGGTATAACACTGCTTTTCCTTCTCTGGAAAATCCTGCCAAGCATGCATCCGTCTCTTCGTTTTACAGCTGAAGTAAAAAGCTCCTCACAGCTAATTGTTCAAGGTCTCATGGTGAGTTAGTGACAGGGACAAGATTCTAATTCCAGTTGGTTTTATTCTAAAGTCAATCATGAGCAGAAGGGGGAAAAGCACAGCAGAGTCAACACGCCCAGCCTCTGGAGTAGCATTTCCCGGGGAGTTGTCCGTCTGATGTATTAATCATCATTAACTCTTAGTGACTCTGATTAGCTGTCGGATAACCAGGCCCAAATGCGAGGGAACAAAAGAATCAGGAGTTTCATTTAGTCATTTTCCCTATGAAAGTCAAATCACCTTTCTCTACAACCCTTACGGCAGACACTTGTACAATCATGGGCATCCTTGGAAGGTAGGCATTCACTCTTCACAGCCTTTGGTCCAATTCAATAATAATATACAGCAAACTATAAACACACACACACACACACACACACTCAGTGAGAACACAGGAAGGATTTCTTTCTCTGGGAAATCATAGAAATTATCTAATTTAGGATCCAGGCCAATGACTCCCAAAAAGGCTGCACTACTAGTTCTTATACTTTTGATACACAAATGATTCAATAAGAAGGAAATAAACACAGCACCACAATAGCTGAACAAATGCTCCTTCTCGTGCATGAAAAAGAAAACATCAAATTAAAAGTGCAGCCCCGATCAATTTTAACCAGCGCATTGGCAAACGTGATGGAGGGGAGAATCACTCTCATGCGTTGATGATAGGAGTATTCATTTGCAGGAGAATTTTGTAGCATCTGTCGATTTTATAAAGCTCATGCCATTTCATTCACTAAGAATTTATCCTGTAGATTTATTTCCAAAAATATAAAATGACACATTTATAATGTTCCCCTTCAAAGACTGTATTGCTTTTCATGTCTAAAATTGTGAATCTAGGGGAGATGGCTCAGTGGAATAAGCGCTTCCCTGGCAAGCACAAGGGCCTGAGTTCAATCCTTCATTCTGCTAAAGATGTGGGTCCATATGTGTCCATCATTGGCCACACTTAAGGTGAGGATTCGGCATACAGAGGACCACCATGCACTACAGAAAAAAAATGAGAAATTTTTCAGTACAGGCACAGATTATTACACAATAATGACAGGGTTCTGATTCTGAGATCTGTCGTTAAATTAAATATACTAGGTCCAATGTCATAATTGCTGGCTACGATTGAATGAATGGAAATAAAAAATTAGGGACAGAATTTAAACAGTACATATGTATAAATAACATATATTGATAAACATATATAAAGTGGCCCTAGGAAAAGAAAGTAGGTGTCTAGGAGAACAGAGATGTAAGAGAGGAAATTCACCTATCTCATTGTGCCTTTTCATTTTCCTTCAAATTTATTTTGTCCCATTCCAGAGCCAAAGAGAACAGAGAAACAGGAAGGGAAGAGCAAGTGGTGGCAGTCAGAGAGAGTGGGTGGACCAGTCCCGGTGACTTCTGAGAGAAAAGAAAGGAGCACTGGCCCCGGCCAAGTGAAGATTATGTATATATATATTATGCATATATATATATATATATATATATATATATATATATATATATATGCTAAAACACCAAATTATACATCCTAAATACACACTACACTTAGTAAGGTAGTTAAGAAATTAGGTGTAGTGTGTATTTAAGATGTATAATTTGGTGTTTTAGCATATTACATAGGCACAAAAAATATGTATATATATATATATATATATATATATATATGCATAATGTTTCAAAGCATCATTTGAGTTTCAAACATGAGCCTATATCTCCTATTCAAAATATGATCTTATAAAAATTTTAAAATATTTTTTTTGAGGAAATTACTCAAATTTACTTTCCTCTGAGCAAGATTGCTCAGAGGCATAAACACCTACCTGTTAAGTGCATGGTACTGAGTTTGATCTTGGTACTAAAATGAAAAATGAAAGCTACTTTCCTCATGACGGGTAAGGCACAGAATAAAATAATGAGAGGGAAAGATAAATTCCTATATGAATTTGAATTATTGTTATACCCATATCTATATTTAAATATCCGATTAAGATAAGTTGTTTTTCATACTGCTTAAAGTAATTTTTGACTATTAAAAAATCATGGATTCCACACTGATTTCCATTATGGTTGCACCAGTTTACATTCCCACCAGCAGTAGAGAAGAGTTCCTTTTTCCCGCAGCCTCTCCAACATCTGTTGTTCGTTGATTTCCTTATGATAGCCATTCTTTCTAGAATGAGATGGTATCTCAGTGTTGTTTTAATTTGCATTTCATGGATGGCTAGCCATGTGGAGCGTTTTTTCATATATTTATTCGCTTCTTTAATTTCATCCTCTGAGAAGTGTGTATTCATCTTGGAAGCCCCTTTCGGGACTCGGTCTTCAAATTTAAGGGCCCAAATCTATTTTAGTTCTTTAAAAATTCTAGAGAGCAGACCTTTGTCTGAGTGCTTATTAATTAAGATTTTTTCGAAATTTTTGGGTTGTCTTTTCACTTTGCTGGTAATTTCTTTTGATGTGCAAAAACTTCTAAATAAGAGGAGGTCCCAGTTGTTAATTCTTTCAAGTGTTACCCATGAGATTTGATCATGGTTCATGAATTCTGTGCCTACCTCTATGTCTTCAAGAGTTCCTCCTACTTTCTCTTCCAGGAGATTGAGTGTTTCTGTTTTAATGTTTAGATCTTCAATCCATTTTGACTTTAGTTTAGTGCATGGTGATAGAGCTGGGTCGAGTTTTAGTTTTTGGCATGCAGATAGCCAGTATTTCTAGCACCATTTGTTAAAGAGGCTATCTTTCTTCCAGGAAACAAGTTTGGCCTCTTTGTCAAAGATCAGGTGGTTGAGTGTGGTCGTAGATGCTTTTGCATCTTCTAATCTATTCCACTGTTCCTCAGATCTATGTTGTTGCCAGTAGCAGGCTGATTTTGTCATAGTAGCTTTGTAGTATAATGCCTCCTGTCTTGTCTCTGTTGGCCAGGATTGCCTTTGCTATTTTAGGTCTTTTCTGGTTCCAAATAAATTTGAGAAATGATTTCTCTAGGTCTGGGTGGTATATTGTGGGTAGTTTGTTAGGGATTGTATTAAATCTGTACAGCAATTGGGGGAGTATACCATCTTCATAATGTTGGTTCTTCCTATCCAGGAGCAGGGAATATCCTTCAATTTTTTTAAATCCTCTATGATCTTTTTTCTTAGAGTATTGTAATTTTCCATGAAAAGATCTTTGACTTCTTTAGTTAGATTAATTCCAAGGCATTTCATTTTCCATGGTGCTATTGTAAAAGGTATTGTTTCTTTTATTTCCCTCTCAGTGTGCTTGTTATCTGTGTAGAGGAAAGCTACTTTCGAGTATGGATTTTGTATCCTGCTATGCTACTGAATTTGTGTATTAATTCTAGTAGCTGCTTTGTGGAGTTTTTGGGTCTTTTAAGTAAAGTATCATGTCATTGCAAATAGTGATAATTTAACTTCTTCTTTACCTATTCTTATTTGTCTTATTTCTCTCTCGTCTAATGGCTCTAGCTAACAATTCCCGAACTACATTGAATAGCACGGTTGATAGAGGACATCCATGTCTTGTATGAGATCTGAGAGTAAAAGAATTCAGTTGTTCCCCATTTAGAATTATATTAGCCATTGGGTTGTCATAGATAGCTTTTATCAGATTGAAGTAGAGACCATCTATTCCAATTTTCTGTAGGACATTGAACATGAAAGAGGTTTTTGGTTTATTTTTTTAAAAAGGTAATAAATGAAAAAAGTCACAGGACTATCCTGATATAATGCTGTATATGGTTAGATTTCTAAATTACTATGTAAAACTATGTAACTGTTTATTCATTTTTCATTCTAATATTTTTTTTATTTTTTAATTATTTTTCCATACTTGGTTGAGACTTAAAGTTTAACATACCAATACTTGATGGATATATGCTCCATCTTATGCCTAAGATGTTTGATATTAAGACAGAAAGTGAGGTTAAATCCACCTGCATATGTTGTAGGATAATAATAAGCTCTCTTCTGGATGGTTAACAACCTAAGTTTGCTGACACAAAATTAGAGAAAAAGAAGGGCTGCAAGGACAGCCAACATTTTGGCCCTAACATTTCAAGGTCAGTGAGGACTCAGGACACAGGAGAACCTGTACTGTAACATCATGTAAATCATTTGTATCCTGGATTTTCTGATCAAGGAGATTATAGGGCCACAGAGGAATGTGATTGATGATGTAGAGTGTGCCTAAGGAAAGTCACATGGAAAGAAAACATTCTTTCAGGCTTTCACAGACAGCAAATTGGTCAAGCAATGGCCATGGCTCATCCACATGGCTGAAACTCACAAAGGATCTACAAACTGCGGTACAGGGTTCCAGGATAAATCCTAAGGGGACTTGTCTGACCTTGTCAGATACAAAAGTTATATTTCATGTTATATAGGTCTTACTTTATCCTGGTCTTAATCATCCAGCAGAAAATTGTAGAAATGAGGTATGAAAATGGAAGCCATGTTAATATGCGGAGCTGTGGAAGGCTAAAGTCAACAGCTTCGGACATTGCCAATCCTGTGGTAACCCACTGCTATTGTGTACTGCCTGACTATATTGGAATATTTTGATGAATTCATTCATCTACAGTATTTGGATGGCAATGGAATACCCATCTCTGACAAAACTAAACAAAAAAAGGTGATACAAATGAAGGACCATTTTGTATTTGTATATATAAAATAGGATAGATATATAATTACTTTCTCTTAATTCAATAAGAAGAAAGATTTGTACTAATAGTGTTTGGACAGGATATAATGTCTGCATCTTATACTATAACCACTATGAAGACAACAATATGCATTGTATTAATTGTTGCAACTCTCCTATCTCCTATCTTCCTGTTTTGAAGCTGTCTCATTGCAATTTTTTTCTCAGTAAAATTAATAAACAAATACATTGCAAAAAATAAAAAAAACATGAACTGTTATGCTATTAAATGTCAAAAAAATGTAAGCTGCTACATTTCATTTCTCTTAAGAATTAATTTTCCTTATTGTCCATTTGGGAAAGGATTTGTGTTGGTGATGTTCACTTTTGCCCTTATTTCTTAGATTAACTTATGATTTAGCTTCATATTTTCAAAGAAAACCAATGGTGTTTGGGAGCTGTGTCTAGAGGTTTCGGTGTTTGTGAATTTGTGCATGACCGAGCTTTGAAACCTAGTTATCTGTGGCCATGCTCTGATGACTCTCCTTAGAAAAAAAGAATCATAGAAAACTCTATATTTTCAATTTGATTTGGTAACATGAATCTGGAAAGCTACTGTTTCAAAGTCTAGAATACTACCTTGGGGCTAGGGAGATGGCTCAGTGGAATAAGTGCTTCCCCGGCAAGTTCAAGGGCCTGAGTTCAATCCCTGGTTCTGCCAGAAAAAAAAAAAGAACACAGCCTCTTTAACAAGTCAGAGGATTGTGTCTTCAGGACACTCTTCTCTATGGAGTGACATTTTCTTCGGGTGTAGTAAAATGCAAATATATGTGAACTCTACAGTACTAGTTCATTCAATCTCTGGCTTTTGATAAGTGGCTATGAGGTACATGAAATATAAGCATTCTCCATTGGAAATAAACCCAATAAAATAAGAACTGAGTTAGTAATCAGTCACACTACAGGTATGTCTTAGCTACTTCCAGTTACTGAAGCAATACATATCCTGAGGGACTTATAAATAACAAACACCTACGTATAGTTGTAAAGGCCAAGAAGTCCAAAAACAAAATCTCAGCAGATTCTGTGCCTGAAGAGGTGTGGTTTTGGTTCACTGATTGCACTTTTTGTTGTGTCCTCAAATGATGGCAAAGCACAAGGCCTCCGTCTTCTGCCAGGCATGAATCCTAGGCACGAGGGCTCTACCTCACCACCTACCCAAGACTCCACTTCCCAACACCAGTGAATTGGTGACTAGGTTTCCACAAATCAATTTGTGGGGCTGGAGGGACACAATCATTCCGATGAGAGGAAGGTACACATAGTGAGGTAAAGAAGCATTGATCTCTATTAACGGATGAGAACACAAAACAGAATCCGACTCAACCATAACCACATTTTTGTCTCCTACAGAAACCATATATTATTTAAATAAAATATGACAGAGTACACAATGGGACAGAAGCCTGGTTCAGAAAGCCTGTTGACCAATGGCTCTTGACTATTTTTGTGTTGAAATCTACATAGGACTGTGGAGTAACCACAAAAAAAAAAAAAAAAAAAAAAAAGATAAGAACACTTTACAAGGTTGGTAGAGAACTCTGTTACTAGAAGTGTACATGCAGTCCATGTGGTCTTCACCACAGGTAACATAACCCTAACTGAACACCCAAATAGGCTAGAAAAAGAAACAGTAATTTTTAAAAACTAATACAAATGATGTCACTGTATCATATAGACTCTTCCTATTGAAAGAGTTGTCTATAGGTCAGCAGTGTCAGCATTCTGTGATAGAATGTAGATTCTCAGGCACCAAAGGAGTACTAGACTGGAGTCTATACTGTATAAGCTCTGATTCACAACATTAAAGTGTGTAGGGCACTGAAATAGGGCCAGAAGACAAATGGTAGACAGATCTATGTTGAAAGAATGGCTCTGGAACTCAGCACATTTACTCCATAAATGATAAAGTTGTACAGTCTCTTGAGGGTTCAGTTTCCTTCTCTGAAAAATGGAAATTAAAATACCTCAATATAGCAAAGTGTGGCAGTACATGCCTATAATCTGTGGCATTCAGGACACTGAGGAAGGCAGATTACTATGAGTTCAAAGTAGGGTGGACAACCCTGTGAGCTCAAAGCTGCCATAACTGCATAATGACACAGTGATACCTTGTCTCAAACAAGTAAATAGTTGAATGTGTGTGTGTGTGTGTGTGTGTGTGTGTGTGTGTGTGTGATATTTTTTCACAGTGCAATGTCTTGAATCCAGGACTTTAGACATACTAGGCAAGGGCTCTTCCACTAAACTACATTCCCTTGCAATTAAATGAGCACTTAATTTAAGAACATCAAGTAGAAGGCTGATGATATAGCTTAGCAGACTAAGCACTTTCTTAGGTAAGTCAAGGGGACCAGGGTTCAATCCCTGGCACTGTGTGCCACACTGGCCCTGCCCCCAGTTGTGCTGAGCCAGTGATAGAGTCTAGGCATGGTGACACACACCTATAATCCCAGCACTAAAGAGGCAGAAATCAGGAGAATCACTACCAGTCTGAGCTGTGTAGTGAGACCCTGCACAAAGAAAAGAACATCAAGTAGAATATTAGCCTACAAATAGGTGATCTTGAATGTTAACTTTTCCCCTTATTTCACTTCCCATTTTAACACGAAAAACAAATAAATAATAAGAAGAAACCATTAACTTAAGCAAAAATTGAAACTCATAAATCAAGCTAGCATAAATAAGTGTATGGAACAGTTAAACAATAACTTGTTCATTTTGAAATGACTGAAATAGATGCACTAACATTATACACAAAAATAACACATATTTTAAAGTACACATGAAAATTTACAAAACTAACTTTGCACTGTCACAAAAGAAGTCTTGATGAATTTCACAGAATTGTCATCAAGGAGAAGACTGTCTTCTATTCATGATATAATCAAACTTAAATTCCATCTCAAATGGTAGATTTTTAAATCTCATATACCTAAAAAAGAGTATTATTCTGCTGAAAATTTATTTCTATGAGGAAATTATTAGGAAAATTCCAAAATACTTTAAGCTAAATATCAATCAAGCATCAAAAATTTGGTATACAATTTTAAAAGTACTTGAAATTTTCATTTATCAGAAAACAAAAAGCATTAATAAATAAACAAAAATAAAACCAGAAAAAGAACAGATAAATACAGTCATTTATAAAGGAAATAATAAAGAAAGAAATCAATAAAATGGATAACTTTTTAAAACACAGTAAAGATTAATAAAATTAAAACCTAGTTTTTTTATAATATTAACAAGATAAGCTAGTATAATTGGAAAAAAGGAACAAAGTGCAGAATGAAAAAGGGTAATAATGTAAACATAATGGGTACTTTCAAAAATAAAATCACATTTATAAAAACATGATAATGAACTGAGAAAAACTCAGATAAAGAAATAGTATCTGAGAAGCTATTATGTGTCAAAAATGGCAACGCAACATTAAAAAAACATTGAATTTAAGTCCAAGGGAGCATACTTTGGACAAAACTTTTTTAAAGTGATAAATTAAGAAAAGAATAGAAGATAACTACAGTGTCAAAAATCAATAAGAAATGCTATTTATTATACACAAAGCACTATGGCAAAACAATGAGAAAAAGACAAGAAATCTAATACAAAAATTGACAGAGGATATTGACTGTTGGTAATTCACAGGGAAAAAAAATATACCTAACATTGTTTAGTTTTACTAGGAGTAAGAAAAACACAAATTAAAATAACATTTTATTATTATACTTCTTACACCTTTCAAGTTGTTAAAAAGTCAGGAGTTACCAGGTGAGAAAAGACTGGTGGGGAAAAGTGAAACTGTATGCTCTGCTGTTGAGAGTGTAGATGGTGGGATTATTCTGGAAAGAATTAGCAATATTTTCTGAAACTCAGTACACACACTCTAACATGCACGAATCCCATTACTAGTCCCAAAGACACATAGACATATTTCCTCAAAGCAACCTGGCCAAATTTTCCATGCGCCTTCTGGGCAAAAGTGAGTGAAGATGTCCATTTCAGCATTATGAATAAGTAACCTACAGGGTGCTTTACAGATGGCATCTCAAGGGGTAATGGTGAAGGATGGGGGATCTGACATCACCTTCCCATAGGAACTGCCAGAATACAACTGAGCTGTTGGACTCCCTAGCTAGTGTGGAAAAACTGCATAAATGGTGGTGAGAGAATCTTACTACCTCAGTAAAGGGTGACATAGTGATGAAGGATTTACCAACTTGCTATGATATTTACAGTAAGTTTAATATTATTTTATCTTAATTGAATTAATAAAATGCTAGACTTTAAAGAAACGCCGAATGAGGGAGATGTCTGCTATGTGGTGCGCGTCTATAATCCCAGTGCTTGGGAGGTTGAAAACTGGAAAAATCACTACAAATGATCTTGTAGTGAGACCCTGTAGACCCTGTACTAAATACATAAAAATAAATAAATAAAATAAAATGCTCCCACAAATTTTCATGTGCTTGGAAGGCAATTGAATTATTGGGGTGCTTTATTTCTCAGGGGATTAATACAATGATTAGTTCAGTAGATGACTTGGTGTTCGGAGGTGAGGCCTGGATAGAGACTGGTCATTGGAGACGTGTACTAGAAAGGTATTTTCTTCATCCTGCTTCCTCCCTTCTCTCTCTGTTTTGAGCTGCACCTTTGCCTGTACCACACCTCTCTCCTGACCTTGAATCCACACAACCATGGACTGAAACCTTAAGCCAAAGGTTTGTGTCTGGATATCTTGTTCTAATGATATGAATGTGACTAGGACATGTTTTTTATGTCTTTGATACAGGGTCTTCTACACAGTTCAAACACACAGTGATCCTCCTGTTTTCAGCCTTCCCAACACTGGGATTACAGGCATGCACCACCACAGCCAGTTCTGGTGGCCAGCTCAGTGTGCCCACAGGTGGAACCCAATCTCAGCATGTGGTGCTGGGGATTGAACCCAGGTCCCTGCACTTGCTTGCTCAGGCACTTAGTCTACTGAGCTATCTTGCCAGCCCAAGACATCCTTTGCAGGTATCGATTTGTATCAATCAAGTGTCACACCCCTAAAGTAAGATAAGCCTAAAATTCAAAATACCCCCTTCATATGACCACAAGTATGTAAATTACATATTAATGACAATCTCTTCTCCAAACCAGTTCTGTATTGTCTTGGGCAATATATTCTCCCATCCAGAAAGTTTACCAGTACCATTTTATCTGCATACTTTTCCACTGAATATAGAATTAGCAAATATTAACAGGGTTCATGCTCAGAGTATTTTGTTTTTTCTCAGTCAAGCTGTTTTCATAATAATGAAATGGCCTCTCCATATCTCTGTGTGGACACCTACTGTAGGACAAGATTTGTAGCATTTACTTAATGGCCAGGTGGGCTGCAGTCTGCTTCTCAAACAATAAACATTTTGTGAGCTGCTGCTATGCCTATAAAGGGTCTTTATCCACCTACAAGTTATGTCCTCTTGTAACTCCACAGGAATTCAGTCATGAGGAAAAGAAAATAAATGTTTTATGCAAGATATGAAATGCAGGCCACAAGCACAGGTGTGCACAATGTGGCTTTCTTTATTATTCCACAATAATTTAATTTCTCATTTGGGATCCCAATTGTCCAGTGTCAACTTGGGATCGTGTTGAAATTTTGGAGATCTGATACAAGTGTTAGGCATGAAAATGTTTCATGCCTAAGATTAAGGGTAAATGCCTAAGATTCTTGATATTGCTTGCCTTTCTGTGCACTTTCTGAGACATTGTGGTCCTGTTGGGTTGGTGGGAATACACTGCACTTTCAGCCCATGTGGGTCAGTGCTGAGGAATGGTTGTCCTGATACAGTGGTTCTGGATTCAGCTGTATTCACTGCCACTTCCATGACACTCTGTAAAGCATGAAATCATGATCCTAAGACTATGACTTTTGCTTGAAGGTCAGGGAAGCCTTGCTCTCCATCAAGGTGCTTCTGATCAATGTTTTATCTATGCCCCATGCTTTGGTCTCCACCAATGTGCTGCAGAGAAGTTAAGGGAAAAAGAAAACACTTTTTGCATTTTGTCTTCAAGT
Organism: Ctenomys sociabilis; assembly: GCA_004027165.1. Taxonomy (NCBI): domain Eukaryota; kingdom Metazoa; phylum Chordata; class Mammalia; order Rodentia; family Ctenomyidae; genus Ctenomys; species Ctenomys sociabilis. The sequence goes on from PVKA01008451.1 coordinate 63,649, forward strand.
GACAAAAATTTCCTAGAGAAAATAAGCACAAAGAAGGATGTCTCCTGAAGGGAGAAGTTAAGCCAGAGAAAAAGCAAGGGAATGATTAAGAATTTCCAGTAGAATAAGCATAAGGTTCCCTTTGAAAATCTTTCATTGATAACTCATGATATTACATGCCTAAAATAGCACAGTGCTTATGTAAGAAGTTATGATCAATAGACCACTGCTTTTCAAACTCTGAAGATGATGACTTATATATACTGAAATAAAAACTTTTTGGTTTAAGCTTATGAGGGAGGCAGAAACAGAAAAGGTCCTGGTGCTAAAAGTGGCTCCAAGTTCACAAAGATGTAGGATGAGGTGGTTAGGACTCAGGTACAACTGTCAGCACTCCACCTCAGATCTGCTGCTGGCCTGGAAAAATGTATGTGTCACATGACTAAAAAAACATGTTGAGATCACGCAGTTTTCAGTGGAAGTGGATCCTGAAATACTACTGCCAGTTTAGTCAGGTATTGGCTTCCCTGAGGTATTCTCTTCTCAACCTCATCCTCCAATGGCTGTAGTGTTTATCCTCCACTGTTGTATGAACGTGTCTTCCCAGATTTACATGATGAAACTTAACTGCTAGCATGATGGAGGAGTCTGAGGAGGTGAAATTGTGAGACGCGCTCTCATGGACGGGATTAGTGCTTTATAAAAACTTGAGGGGATTAGCCTGTGTCTTCTGCCCTTTCTACAATGTGAGGACACACTATTCAATCCTTTTGAAAGGCACAACCACACTCTGCTACCTTGAAGCTGAGAGAAGCATCCTTGCCTTTACTGGCCTCCAATCTTGGATGTTTTGCACACAGTGTTCCAGAATTGTGAGAAATAAATTGTGGTTCTTTATAGATGATCGAGTCTTGGGTATTTTTTTCCAAAGAACACAAAAGAACTAAGATAAGCTCTAAAGTGCTGGACACTATTTGTTGTTCTTGGGATACAGAAATGAACCAGTGAGACGTATGTAGGAATGACATATAGTACACAGCAAAAATGAATGTGAAGCAAGGTGCAGTTGGCTAAGCACTCTAAAGGTAAAACGGGATGTAACATGCTGACTGGAGTAATAGCTCAGGCAAGCTCTCAGGGATCTCTCACCAAGCAAGGAAGATTCCATGGAGTGTTAATTAAAATGAGAGAGCCAGCTGTGCTATGAAAGATGTTCCTCAGCATCCAATGGGGTTTCACCCCCAATAAACCTATTGTAAGATGAAATTCTATGAATCGAAAACGCATTTAATACACCTGACCCAGTGAACACCAGGGCTTAGCCATATAGTATGCTGTTGGCTGAAGATGAATTCTTTGCCCTTGTGACTACATGGATAACTGCAACTGCTACTACCCAGAATTCCAAGAGCGTGACCTACTGCATATCATTAGCCTGGGGCAGTGATAACAATTCAAAATTCAAAGCATCGTTTTTATTGAATGTATATCACTTTTGCACTATCTGAAAGTGGAAAATTCCTAAGGCAAAAACATCATAAGCCAGAAACCATCTGTACTTCTAGGAAAAGGGCTCTGAGCCACAGGAACATCAACTGCAAGGACTACAGGAGTCTGTGTGTCATGCTGGAGGAGCAGTGAGAGGGTCCAGTGTAATTGGAGTCCTCTGGGCAAGAGATAGGTCACTGGGAGATGAGGAAAGAGATAAAGCCCAGGCCTGACAGCAGGGAAGTGGTAAAGGATGGTACAGATATGGAATGTCAGTACAAGGGTGTCAGGAAGCCACTGGAGGATTTAAGTGAGGGACTGCCTGACTTACTTTTCAAAAAAAAACACTATCCTATGTGCAGAATAGTGCAGTATATTAGATATTTTTCCTCAAAAATATATGTCCAAGTCATAAACTCTGCAACCTGTGAATGTGACTTTATTTGGAGAAATAGAGGGAGACCTTTACAGAAGTAATTACATTAAGAATCTCAAAACAAGATCATACTGACTTTCGCAGGGACCTTCAACCCAATGAAAATCTGTTCTGTAAAAGTGTAACAGAAAATGAAGAGAGATTTGGCACCCAGCCCCAGAGAGAAAAAGTTTGTATGAAGATGGAAGCAGAGATTCAAACTTTGTTAGCACTAGCTAGGAAACACCTGGGTTCCAAGCTGGAGGCAACATAGGATTCTCTCAAGCTTCTGGAGAATGGCCCTACTGATACTTAGATTTGATATTTCTAACCTGTACAATAATGAGAGAATAAATTTCTGTTGTTTTAAGATACCAGATTCATTGGGATTTATTGCAACTGTGCTAAGTAATAGCATAGGAGCTATTGTCACAGTATCCAGACAAGAGTGTACAGTGACTCAGATGAGAATGGATATTAATGATGCAGGTGATAAAATATACTTGACTAGGCTTTCAATTTGAGGGTGAAGCCAAAAAAATAATAGCTTCCTAGAAATGAAGTCCAAGAAAAACTGAAATGAACCAGCTAGCTTCACTTGCTTTTAGTTACTTGCATTTATTTGGCTTGAAAAATCACCACTATTAGAGGTTATAGAGGTGAGCAATTATCAGTCTGTCTAGCTTCACTGGAGAGAACACCTTTAGCCTCACAACAGTTGTCTAGGTTGCTTTCTAGGGACTTGAAGGCTGCCTTGGTCAAAAGCAGTGACTTCACTTGGGCCTGTGCAGGCAGCCAGTGGGTGACAAAAAGAGGGTGAAAATGCTGTGCATCTCTGCCTTCGTACTGCATTTACCTCCTTTGACACTGTCCTCTTTGACTCAGGCTGCTTCTGCTCAACTCAGCGTGTAGGCATACAGTTGTTTAAATGATGCCTGTCTGCAGCAAACAGGAAAAGGTTGATTGGTCCTAAACATTTTTATCTCTCTTCTCTCCACTTAAGGATGATCCTGCCAGGATGAAAATAAGATATTTTCAAGATTCACAGAAGCTTCATGATTTTGCATCACCTGCACACCGGCCACCATTTTTAGTGGTCTCAGTTATTTTTCTCTCATTGCTGAGACAAAATACCCAAAATCCAAGTTTAAGGAAGAAATGATTTATTTAGCTCACTGTTTGTGGAGGTTTCAGTCTATAATAAGCTGGCTCCAAGACAGGCTGGCATGGCACAGGGTCAACAATTCAAGGTGGCAGAAGACAGTAAAAGCAGCAAGAGCAGAAGAAGGGAGAAAGCCTTTCTTCCTCCCTTATATGTGCACTACTCCCATAGGGAAGTACCTTTACACCCACACCGTCTCCCTGCCTTAGTCTTGCACAGGCTCAGGGTGTTTACAAAGTAAGGACTCTGGTCTCCTGTTGAGTTACTCAGTTAAATTTCTAAACTCCTCAAGTTGGAAAAAAAAATAAGGGCACAGTCCTCCAAACATAGGTTATAGAACTGCTGAATTATTTTGTTAAGCTTTTACACTTCTCAAGCTATACAGTGTAACAACTACTATAGTCCTATTCCAATCCATGAAACTAGAACCTAGGAATCTCCACTCCAGAATTCTTTCTTTCTTTTTTTTTTTTCAGAATTCTTTCTAAAGCCAATCCTCCTCTGCTTCTCCACTGCATAAAGATAAAGGAAGCTTAGAAAGTTATACTGGGCTGCGAGGATTGGTGACAATAATATCTTCTCAGTTTTGCTGGCTTATTGAACAAATCTTCTTCCTGGCCACACAACTTATCTTCCACTCTCATTGGGCCCTTTTTCAAGTGGCAAGTGAATGGACATGGGTTCAGTGAAGAATTAGTGGGATATGGAACACTGTTATCATCCAGAAGTGGGAGAGTTTCTCCTCATAATCATTAAATCATCTACTAATTTTTTTTGTTTTAGCACCAGGGCCTCACACAGGCTAGGCAAGGGCTCTATTGTTAAGCTAAGACCCCAGCTCCCCAGCATTATTTTATTTTATTCTATTATATTGTAATTTTGAGACAGGGTCTTGATAAGCCACCCAGACTGGCCTCAAATTGGCAATCCTCCTCCCTCACCCTCCTAAATAGCTGAAATTTCAGATGTGTACCACTATACCCAGGTACCAGCTCCTCTTTAAGGGAACTCACAGTCCTTAGGGAAAACTGGCCCCTCACCAGCCCTGGGCAAGACCAAGCCAAAGACAGCCAAATGCTGCCATGGGTGAAATCGTACCTGAAGTGCTGAGCCATACTTGGCTGCCAAGTGGACTCATGAGTTTCAGGCTGCAAGATCAGTTGGGAGCGCCAGACTTTCTACTGTGGCCCTAGGGTGCCTTCAAATTTTCTCACTTTAAACACATGCCCTGGTATAAGAAAGAGAATGAGCTTTCTGATGGTCATTCACCCTGCCAATAATGGCCTCAAGAGCTTCAATCCAAGACAATGAATGAGCTCAGAGCCTTAGTTTACTGACTGTCCTTGTTCTATGATATGCTCATCATGCACATGGGTATAGACATCTCTCACTAATGTTTCAGGGCCACTACAAATCTTCATGATGTTGGGAGACATTCATTCATACTGCTGGAGCTCCTCCCACATTTGGTCAGTGTTGCTGCTAACATAGTTAGCATCTCTCCCTTCACCTAGATGAATCAAATCATTGCAACATAAAAGGCTCTTAAATATGACACCAACAGTAGTCATTCAATAGGCTAGTCTGTTGATCTTCAGTGAGAATCAGCATTGAAGATGAAGATGCCTCCAAATGAAGAGGGGAAATCCATCCTTACCTCAATAGGAAGCATATGCCTAGTCTCTTAACAGTTCTGCCAAAAACGTAGTACCAGCAGTACTAAGTTTAGACTTTGAATTAGAGATTAATATGGTCTTTGAGAGGAAGCAGAGAATGAACCTATAAAGAATAAAGGATGTCTTTCTAATTTTCCATGCAATGTCCTCTTCCCTGAAAAAATAGAACTCATCTTTGTAAAGAGGACCAATCTTAATAAATTTAGCTTATATTCTTTTCTAGAGCCCAATCTGCAGGCTTGACACATATTCTTGTATTTAGTTTTGCCACAAAATTCCACTAACAATTGTCAAGCAGTTCTCCCTGTCACTTAGAGAATTAGGACTTTGGAATAGAATAGTCAGTGTCCCATTTCATGGCCAGGAAGGCATCATGTTTATATCAGGATCCTATTTCATTGCCCTTTCCCCTGAATCATGCCAGGGTTACTCCTTCTGACCCCTTCCTTAATCAGTGCCGCCACTGTTGCTTTATCTTGAAGTAGTGACATTTAAGGGTAAAAAAAATAATAATAATTTTTGGAGCACAGTGATGAAAGCTTGTCTTCTTTCTGAAATGATCCTTGACCCCTGCCATGGCTTACATCTCAGTGTTCCCCCAAAGCCTCATGCACTCATGGGCTTGGCTTCGGGAAAGTGATGGGATTCTGGGACTGTGATAATCATTAGTGAATCCGTCTTCTGATGAGTTCATAGTTGACTTGCTCTTAGGAGGTGGGGATCTGTTCTGAAGAGGTGGGCCCCTGAGGATGCGGGATGTGGCTTGGAACCTGGAATCTCTCTCGCTCTCTCTCATTGTCTCCCCCTCCCTCCCTCCCTTTCTCTCTCCCCCCCCCCTCTCTCTGCTTCCTGACACCCTCTCATCATGAACTGCTTCTCCTCTGCCCTGTCTTTTAGCATGATGTCCTGCCTTAAAGCCAACTGATGATGAACAGAAACCTCTACAGAGTGAGCCATGCAAACCTTTCCTCCAAAATGCTGTGAATGTGAAGTGCTGTGTCTCAGTAATGAGACCATGATTAGGATAATCCTGATTCTATTAAAAAAACACAAAAGTCAAGGGACATGCCATCTTTAGTATATGAAAATACTCCTAAAACATTTGATGAGGACAGCTTTAAGTTACACGTTTATTCACAGAGGCCAATTTGCCTTGATGTAGCCATCTATTCATCTTTTTAAGAGTCAGTGTCACAGCAGAGTTTAAGGTGCAAACTGACAATACCAGCCCTTTTAATATAATAGTGCAAGAGACTGAATTGAACATGCATAAATGTATCCTTGAGAAAATTTCTGAAAAAAAGAGGGGTTAGAACAAGGAGGAATAATTAATAATGAGTTAGGTCTAGAGTGTTAAAGAAGAGAAGGAAAGCTACTCTTGCCAACATTTACTCATAGCTTTAATGCAATTATTACCTGACCACTGGAAGAATGTCTGCATGGACCACAGAAAGAAAAAAGACTGGTGACAGGGGTCTGAATTGAGGTCTTAGATTTCCATTCTATCTCTGTAGCACTGTCATTTTCTACCGAGTGAAGGGCATTCACTAGAAGTGACTCGTAAGTTAAAGACGAAATCTAATTGAAAATTTTTCCACAAAATTAACAAATGATCCGGTTTTAGCTATGATTTCTAAGACAGTTTCCTTCTGTGAAACCACATTCAAAGATCCATAAAGCAGCCTTTTTTGGATGTATTTCACATTCCTCTAGCAGATCCCACCGTGTTCAAAGGAGCCAGAGCCAGAATTGGCACAGTGGCTTCCGGTATTTTTCCTTGTATCTGAGGAGAAACAGGTTGTGAAGGACTAATCAAACGCTGTCCTCACAAGAGCAGGGGATAGAGGTGCGGGGAAGGAAGGCACTTCCTACCAGTCTTCGCTCCCCCTCCACCGTCCCTCAGCCACCTACAGTGACCCCCAAACCCCAGAGGCTGGAATCAACACGGAAAGAATCCAATTAATATTTGTGAGTAAGACAAAGCAAGATCTTCATAAAATATAATAGTAACCTGGATTCATGCTTTATAGTAGGGGAAAAATATCAGTAGGATAACTGACTAATATATGACAAGCTGCAGCTGGTTTGCCTCCTGCTGCATCCTGGGTTTGCCTCACGTAGAGAAAACCCCAAGAACTCGTTCAAGTATGTCACTCATCCCTCTTGTGACAGCTTTCACTAAATAGTTGGGTTAGAAAGGATGGGAATAGTGCTTTTATTTTTTCCCCTGAAGTTATTCTCTGTTCGCGAAGTTATTTCTCACAGGAGTAGATTTTAACTTTTTACTGAAAGTCACTCAGGACTGCAACCTGGAAGAAATGTAACTTCCCTGGAATGACTCTGATGACTCAAGGGATGCAATTCGGTCCTCTTCACGCCTGTGTAGACACACCACAACCCCATCGGGGTGGAAAACCGGGGATGGGTATAAGAGCTTAGGGTGTCCCCACAAATGTGTTTGAAAACCAACAAGAAGTGGAGGCCTAATGAAGAACACAAGACTATTACAGTTTTGAGAGGCATAGGGTTGACCACATGCCTGGAGAGGATCAAGAAAAGAATAACATTGGGGAATTGGGACTCTGTGTGAATGACTTCAGCTGAAATACTGAAGATTGTCCATGCTTCACTGAGGCATAAAATGTAGAAAATTAAATGCATGTATGGGGAAAGAGTGAAAACTTTCCATTGTGCATAATCAGTAGTGAAGGACTGAGAACGGAGCATTATACCCAAAGGAGTTCGATGTGATGGGCTTTCACATGCCAAAGTGAAAAGGCTGAGCTAGAAGTCTTGCTGTGATGAAAACTTCTAATTTTTCCCTATCCATCACAGATTGATATTTGTGCAAAATAAATGGAAAAAGAATTATTGTAGTAACTCCATAGTGATCACATCTTAGCCCCATTCAAAGCCAGACTAAGGTCTGTGACTAGCTTCACCTTAAGCTGTTACGATTCCCAGCCACACGGGATCATACACTCAATGCATCCTTTAATTTGGCAAATATGAGCTTCTGTGGAATGACTCACTTGGGGGCAGAAATTCTAGGCATTCTTCCCCCCCCCCACACCATCATCATCAAAAATATGTCTCAGCACTGGTAACAAAGCTAGGTCTTTAAGTTCAGGGTGGTGGTGCAGAAAACAAACACGTTGGAATTTGTTAAAGCAAAAGAAAGATTCCATGAAATGTCATTGAATGACCTGAAGATGCCTGGAAAGGAGCTACAGAAAGAAAGAAGAATAAATCTGAAGGGAATGGAGACAATGGTACCCACAACAGCAAGAGGAAGAGGCAAAGACAACCATTGCCATTCCCTCTGTGGTGGCTTTGATGGGTATCTCCCCTACCCCATAGCCTGATCCCCCCAGGTTCAGAGAAGGCAGTGCCCTTTCAGGCTCTGCAGAGATTTTTTTAAAAAGTGGCTATGAAAATGTGGAGGCTGAAAGAAAGGCTTTGCTCTCCACATTTACTCATGAAGTTACCTATCCTTGCTCTGTGTCTACTTATCTGGTATCTTGAGTCACATGTTGCCTTTTAATTTTACTTATGTGTTTTAGAAGCTTCATGGCTTCCCCGTTTATTAAATCTTCTTCCTACTCCTTCCCAGAAGTTCCTCTTTAAAAACACATAAACAGTTCAATGTGAAAATTAGCTGTGGTTGATATATAATTCATTCTGGAAGAGCAGCTTTTAAAAAGACAGAGAGAATTAAGCTGAAAGTTAGGCTTGAGATGTATGTGCCTCCCTCTGCTTTGAATTAGATGTGTTTAATGGGAACATGGCCACTAGGTCTGTAAGGAGCAGAAAAAATCTATTGGCCCTGCTGATACTAAACATTCCAGCTGTGAATGGAATTTGTTTTGGAATACATAAAGTGAATGAGCCTGGACAGCTTTGAAGCACTGTTAAAAAGACCTGGCCTCATCCTACCTTCATCAGTCCACCAGGTAGCACTTCTATTGAAGCACTGCTCTTTCTCAAAGAGAAGCTCAAACCCTAAAGCCCTTCGTTGTGGCCATTGGTGGAAAGTAATTTTGAAATTTTCATCGTAGTTCCTGTTGAGGACCAGCACTCTCCCCAGGCAATGCCAGTTGGGGCTTGCCACCAGCTTAGCAGGTGATGGTCCTGCAGCCCCAGGTGAGGAACGATTAGCCCAGGGAGAAGAACAAATACTCCAGCATAAAGACTCCCAGAACTCAAAGCCGGGAGTCGGAGGAGGGGGGAGGCTCCCCATCTGCATTGATTTCAATAGTCTTAGCAGAACAACCAAAGCAAACCAAGACATAGCTTGTTCAGATTCTCTTAGGGGAATGGTAATTGGGCTGCAGACACAAAGGTGAAAGCCATGTCAGAAAGTATCTTTTTTTTTTTTTTTTTTTTTTTGATACATCCTTTTTTTTTTAATTTATTTTTTATTTTATTGAAGTACAAATATCAATGAGACAGTTTTAAGACACCTTAACAAGACAGATTCGATAAATTAATACATTGCAAACCGTTTTCATACTGTTTTGGTATCATACAAGGTGCATACATGATATTATACTTACAGACATTATTATAGCAGATGTCTCTTATCAGTAAATTAAGAGTGTAGCTGTTTACTTACCTTATTTTTTATACTGAATTAAATCAAAAATTCAATAATTATTTTCCCAGTGGATGACCATAGTACTAGAAGCCAACATAATAT
>PVKA01008452.1:0-72837 GCA_004027165.1 Ctenomys sociabilis
ATCTGAGATGAATACACACTTCTCAGAGGACGAAATTAAAGAAGCAAATAAAAATATGAGAAAATGCTCCACATCACCAGCCATCCGTGAAATGCAAGTTAAAACAACACTGAGATACCATCTCACTCCAGAAAGAATGGCTATCATAAAGAATTCAACCAACAACAAATGTTGAAGAGGATGGGAGGAAAAGGGTACACTTCTCCACTGCTGGTGGGAATGTAGACTGGTACATCCATTGTGGAGATCAGTGTGGAGACTCCTCACAAAACTAGGACTGGAAATCCCATTCAAGCCAGCTATTCCACTATTGGGAATTTTCCTGGAGGAACTGAAAACATATCATAGTGATATATTTGTACCTATGTTTATAGCAGCACAATTTGTGATACCAAAATCTTGGAAATAACCAAGATGCCCGTCACATGAGGAATAGTTGAAAAACATGTGGTATTTTTATACAATGGAGTATTGCTCAGCTATAAAGAATGATAAACTTGAAGCATTTATATTTAAGTGGATGCCACTCGAACATATACTCATAAGTGAAATAAACCAGACCCACATGTGCAAATATCGTATACTCTCCCTAGTGTAAGAAATCAAAAGAAGAAATTTAGATAGATAGTTAGGGTAATAATCAGCTTCTCTTCTGCATGGTTAACAACCTAGGTTTGCAGATCAAAAATTAGAGAAATGGAAGGGCTACAAGGTCAGCCAACATTTGGCCCTAGCTTATTTTTTTTTTAATTTTATTTTACTGAAGAACAAATAGCAATGAGACAGTTTCAAATCAAATTAGCAGGACAGATTCAATAATTAATACATTGCATATTGTTTTCATAGTGGTTTGTTGTCGTACAAGGTGCATACATGATATTCTACTTACAAACACTATTAGAGCAGATATCTCTAATCAATGAATTAAGAGAATGTAGCTGTATACTTATTTCTTTAAAGCTGAATTATAATACTTTCAATAATTAATACTTTCTACCTTGTTATCTTCCTAGTAGTTGTCCATAGTACAAGAAGCCAACAGAATATCCTGTCTAAACACTATTAGTGCAAATCTTGCTTCTCATAGAATTATGTAGAAGTACTGAATATTTATCCTAACTGTACTGTTTATACAAACACAGAATGGTTCTTCCTTTGTACCCCCTTTTTTTCCTTAGTCCTGTCAAAGATGGGAATTCCATTGTCATTCAATAATTATAGGTGCCTGAACTCAGTGAAACAATCAAACACAGTCCAGCAGTCCACAGTAATAGTGGGTTATCTGAAGAAGTTGTTGACTAGAGCCATTTACAGCTCAGCTCATTATTATGGCCTTATTTTATATACCTCATTTTTATACTTTTTTGCTGGATGGTTAAGACTGAGATAAAGCAAGACCTATATAACAAAAAATGTAGCTTTTGTTTCTGATGAGGTCAGAAACATTTATCCTGTAACCCCTTACCTCACTCTGTAGATCCTTTGTCAGCCATGTGGATGAGTCACGGCCATTGCTTGACCAATTTGCTCTCTGTGAGAGCCTGAGAGAAAGTTTTCTCTCCATGTGACCCTCCTTAGGCACACTATAGATCATTGATCACATTCCTCTGTGGCTCCATAATCTCCTTGATTGGAAAATTTGGGACACAACTATTAATTATTGAAACTGTACTATACTTCAGCTTTAAAAAAAAGATAGGTATACAGGTATATTCTCATAATTCAATGAATAGAAGCATCTGCTCTAATAGTGTTAATAAATAGAATATCATGTCTGAACCTTGTCCAACAAATAACCACTATGAAAACAATATGCAATGTATTAATTATTGAATCTGTTCTACCAATTTGATTTGAAACTGTCTCATTGCTATTTGTTCTTCAATAAAATTATGGAAAATAAAAAAAATTGTATTGCTGTTTTCTGCTGGGTACTGAAAGGAGCAGTTAATGCTTAACTTTTTCTCTCTTCTTTATAATTTTTTTAGCCAATTCTGTATGCTTATATCTGTTAATCTGAAAAACTAATTTGAAGAAAACAACATGCAATATAACAACCATTGTTGAATTCCTATCATTTTGTTTGGTGAAATTCTGCAAGGTTTCTTTTTTTTTTTTTTTTTTTTTTACTATTTTAAATTCTCTTTAAAAATAAAACTTATTTTTTAAAATGTGAGTTCTTTATGAGTGGTTTCTTTTATAGTTACTTTCTCATTTACTGAGAAAAGTCACTTTCTCCTACAAGAACTCAAGTGCTTATTTGTATCTAATATTTACTTCTAGCACATGACCAATAATTCCTTTCATGGAGATAAATCAATAAGTTTTAAATCTTTGTTAAGGGCTAGCCAAATAGCTGAGTGGATTAAAGTACCTCCAAGCAGGCACAAGGGCTGGGGGTTTGATTTGGGCCTACCATGACAGCCTGGACCCTGGGGTGTGCTGAGACAGTGATTGAGACTGGGTGTGGTGGCGCATGCCTGTAATCCCAGCTCTTGGGAGGCTGGAAACAGGTGGACCACTACAAGTCGGATTTAGTAGTGAGACCTTGAACACCCTGTAGACCCTTTTCTAAAATACAATAAATAAATAAATCTTTGTTTTTGTTTTTTTAAGACAGAACTTACACATTTAGGTACCTATATTAAATATTCTGTCATAAGACAAACTGAAATGAAGAGAGGTTCAAAGATTGCTATGGTTATTCCTTGCCTTGTTAAATCTATGCTTTTATTTTATTATTTTATTTTTGCAGAACTGGAGATTGAACTTAGACCCTTGTGCTTGTCAGGCAAGTGCTTATTCTACTGAGCCATCTCCCCAGCCCCTAGGAGGATTTCCCCTGCTCCCCCAGACTGCCTTAAGGGTGGGTCTGGTAAGACAGGTGGAGGTAGGGTTCGAATTGCCATATCCTGCACCTGACTGCATTTGCATGAACAGCCATTTAAACAACTGAGCTAACCAGCATGCCCCCTTGCTTATTTAAAAAATAAAGCATTAATTATACCATGAAAACTTTGAGCACTCCAACCACTTGCTTATAAATTCGGCAATAACATTGCATATATTGAACCTTCTCTACTTCCTTTTAGAAAAATTCCAGTCACCATGGCCATTCAAATGACCTAGTTCTTCCAGTAAGATTTTAAAGTCACATTATTCCTACTTTTTAAGAAGTTATTCAAGGGCCAGTGACATAGCTCAGTGGATTAAGTGCTTGCTTAGGCAAGCCTAGGGACCAGGGTTCAATCCCCAGCACCATATGCCAGACCCACCCCACCTGAGCCACCAAGACCTGGCTTGGTGAGCTCTGGGGAGGCTGAAAAATAGGAGGATCACCGAGTCTGAGCTGCATAATGAGACCACAAGCCAAATGTATTAAAAAAAAAAAAAAAAAAAAAAAAAAAAAAAAAAAAAAAAAACCACAAATAAAAATAGTCATTTACTCTTGAGAATATAATTTCTGATTAGAAATAAATTTTATTATTCAAATGAAATATTAGAAAATAAGCTTACCACACTTCGAACTTTTTTCTTTTTTTTAATGTATGTAGTACAGGGTCTATAGGGTCTCACTATACAGATCAGACTCTTAGTCATTTTCCTGTTTTCAGCCTCCCAAGAAATGGGATAACAGGTCAGTCTCAGTCACCTGTCTCAGCATGCCTTTGGGGTGGGGCCGGCACAGTACGCCAGGAATCGAACCCTGGTCCCTGCATCTGCCTAACCAGGCACTTTAGTCTGCTTGAGCTATCTGGTCAGCCCCTTTTTTTTCCCTCTTTTCTTTTCTTTCTTTCTGCTACACAGTTCAGTCTAGACTTCCTTGAACTCATTAGGTAGCCCAGGATAGCCTCACACTTGAGATAATCCTTCTGCCCCAGCCACCCAAGTACAGGGATCACATGAATGTACCATCAGACCCAGCTGTTTTACTACTTTTTAAAAAGATTTAGTAATGTTTATTATAATGTTTGTTGATAAAGGAATAAATATGTTATTACTGCCATATTGCTTTCCAAGTAATAACTGTCACATTTATTATGACAGGAATTTCTGATATTTTGGGTACATTGTTGAAAAGAAATCACTACAGAAGCTCCTAAATAGCTTACCATCAAGTGTGGTAAAATTTCCTTAAACACTGGAGTAGATTTTCTTTAATGTATTTTAGGGAAAGGTCTACAGGGTGTTCAGGATCTCACTACTAGATAGGACTTACAGTGATCCGCCTATTTACAGCTCCCCAAGAGCTGGAATTACAGGTGTGCAACACCATGTCCAGTCTCAACTGCTGTCTCAGTATGCTCCTGGGACTGGCACAGCAGGCCCGGGGATCAAACTCTAAGCCCCTGTGCCTGCTTGCAGGCGCTTTAACCTGCTGAGCTATTTGGCCAGCCTTTGGAGTAGATAATAAGTGACTATTTCATTAAGGAATCTGGGCTGGGGGTATAGCTCAATAAAGCTTATGCTCAGCACCTGCAAAGCCTTGGGTTCCATCCCCAGCATCAAGAAAACAGAAAGAAGTGGAACTACATAGATGTTTCTTCACGCTCAGAGAGCTTGCACTAAAATGCCACACTGTGCTGACTCCTTTCTTCCACCAGGTGATGCCTCTGGCAGCTTGGACTCTATTACTAATGGTCAGAATATAAATCTCCACCTCAAATACTCATTCTGACCATTTAAATTGTTTCTGGTCACTTCTTATTGTATCCAACAAAACCTCTGTTGTACCTAAGGAAGCTAAGGACTCATTTCAGGAGAAAGGGGTCAACTCTGCTACCTCCTTTGCTTTCTGCTTGTACCTGTATTACTATTGTTATTTTCAATCAATTATTTTTTTATGGGAGATTTTAAAGTCTATGGTCTATTCTCTGCCATCTGCTCTCATGTGCTGACAGGCAAGCCCAGTATGTGTGGAGGCAATGCGAGTCTGTGCACCATCAAATCCTAACAAATATTACAATCATATTCTTGTCTTTGGGATGGAAAGAGGATAAAATGCAGACTGTAACACTGACTATGCCTCCAGAGATCACCCACGTACTCCACCCTGAGATTGCTGCTAAGGCCTGATCCACGATGACCCAGAAAAGGAACCATGCACATTTAGAACATATTGAAAAACTTTTAAAAGGTCTTACTTCATCAGGAGTAGCCACAAAATTGATGGCTGTGTAATACCGGTCATCTTCCTGGGACAGGCTAAAAGTGAACTGATAGTCAATAAGAAGAGTATCTATGGAAAGAAAGAAATGCGTATTTAAAAAATTGAAACAGAACAAAATGGAACACACCTCTAAAACCAACCAGGTCTCTTTTGCACAGTATCACTTCATCTGAGATATCCATCAAATTCTCCTATCATGGTCCTACTTTTGGCTGTAACTTTCCTTGCCTACAAACATTAGCTGAATTTCTATATGCTAGGTTTTATTTAAAGATACAATGATTTAAAGCAACAGTGTGACAGAAACCAAGACTCCATGGAAAAATGGTTGATTTTAGGTCTGGAGTACGATCTTACACATGTGTGACATAAACAGTTTGGCACTAGGTCTGGGGAGATGCCTTGGTAGAATAAGTGCTTCTCTGGCAAGTGCAACAGCCTGAGTTCAATCCCATGTTCGGGGGTGGGGGGCAGTTTGGCAGTTTACAAAGAAAATAACAAGTACAATATATCACACTGAAACTTTTGGGCTGGGGAGATAGCTTGGTGGTCTAAGTGCCTGCCTGGCAAGCAGGGTTTGATTCCTGGTACAGCATGCCATGCTGGCTCCCGATACCATGCCAGCCACTGAAACCAGGCCTGGTGGCACACAATGGGAAGACTGAGATACGAGGATCACTACAAGTCTGAACTGTACAGTGAGACCCTGTACAAAATAAATAATAAATATTTTTAAAAAATAAAAAAAAAAGAGACTTTCACAAAAGACTAAGACTGGAACTCATAAGAGCTTTTTTTTTTTTTCTCTTTGATACTGGGAATTGAACTTGGGACCTTGTGCCTACCAGGCAGGTGCTTTGCTACTGAGCTATTTCTCTGGCCCTAAGAGCTCATTTGTAGCAGAGGAAGAACAAAATGTTTCTCCCCAAGGGACTACACCAAAAAATTATGGAGCAGAATGGTGAGCTGACAGGTGAACAGCAGGTACAGCATCACAAAGACCTATTAAGACAACATGAAAAAAACCAAAAAAAGATGCTAACTGTGACTGAGAAAAAAGGGAAGGCAAACAAAACATATGTGCTATCCATGTAAGCAATACTTGTGCATGGAGATGCAGCTTTCATGTGTGAGGACTGCCTTGGGTATGACAGTTGAAGCAAAGATTATTGCTGTGTGGACCTTTGTTTATTTATATTGTTCACAAGGGTATTTATTGCTGATGTTATCTTTTAGGTTTGTAAGCAAGTAAAAAGCTGATATGATGGGCGGGCCTAATAGCTCAGCAGACTAAAGCGCCTGCTTCAGCAGAGTGCAGAGGCTGTGCTGGGCCAACCCGTGGGGCGTGCTGAGACTGAGGGTGGTGGCGCATGCCCATAATCCCAGCACTTGGGAGGCTGAAAACAGGAGAATCATTATAAGTCTAATCTACATAGTAAGACCCTATAAGCCTTCTCTTAAAATGCACAAAAACAAAAAAGGCTGATATAAAAATGTCTATTCTAAGCACTTGTTACAGTTTGTGTCTAGGTGTCCCCCCAAAGCCTCTGGCAGTCAGGGGTGCTTCTGGAGTTTGTGATTGATTGCTGTGGGTGTGGATGCTGCAGCTGCCCTTGGGCAGGTAATTTGCATTACAATGTAAGCTGGGAAGAAAAGCTAGCTACTTGGGCTGCTGCTACCTCTCCCTGGTGTTCTTGCTCTTTGCTCTTGGACATGTCCCAGGCTACCTTGGAGCCAGCTAAGAACGGACTGAAACCTCCAGTAACTGTGAGCTAAATAAACTTTTCCTTCCTTTATTTTGAGTGTTGGGTGTCTGTCCCAGCAATGAGAGAAAACAGCATTTATTACATATTTGATACTTTCTTTTAGTGCAAGTAAACAACATAGTAAGAAGCTCCTGAAAAAAGAAGACAAGTGAAAAGACCAGCCCGCTACACAGGGAAGGAAAGCTATGTACATGTGCTGTCAGTGTAAGTAAAACATGAGCATGGGACACACAGTAGTTGTCATGTGTGAAGACTCCTCTGATGCGACTGTTGAAGCAAGGATTATTTCTATTGTAGAAGTCTATTGGTATTTTCATTGTAGTTCATATAGGAATTTGTTTTTGTTGTTATTTCTTAGACATTGTACACCAAAAAACAACTGATGAAAATTCTGATGCTTTTTTATAAACTCAATAAATATTAAAAATCTAATACTTTGGAGTTTTTCCTGTTACTTATTGCTTAATATTCTAAAACTCAAAATTAAAATTAATAACTCATCAATAGAAATATTCTAAAAAATAAACATTGGTATTATATGGCAGTGTGCCTTTATAACAGAAGTGGTAAGTCTACTGGTGGGCATGCATGTAATCCCAGCACTTGAGAAGCTGAGACAAGAGAATCACTGTGAGTTTGAGTCTAGCCTGGCTACCTAGTACTTCAAGGCCAGCCTGGGCAGCAAGACCCTGTTTAAAACAAAAAAAGAATCCATTGCATGACTCAGTATAAACAACAACAAAAAATCTGAAAGAAATGAGCAAAGGCCTTTAATGAACTCTTCTTCAAAGACATAAAAATATCTGATAAGCACATGAAAAGATACTCAATACCAATATTAATATTAGCATTAACTATTAATATTAGCATTACTCAATAAAACTAATTATATGTATCATAATATTATTCAATTTGCTCATTAGGGAAATGCAAACAGAACTCATAATGAGATACCATCTTATACCCACCAGAATGCTACCATTAAAAAAAACAAACAAACTAGAAAATAACAAGTGTTGACAAGGATTCAGAAAAACTAAAATACTTGTGCAATCAAAAATGATGCAGCTATAATAGAAAACAGTATGGCAACACCTCAAAATTAACTCAGAATTTCTGCATGACCTAGCAACTACACCCTATGGATATACTACCAAAACTGATAGCAAGCTCTAAGATGAGTATTTGTATACATGTTCACAGTAGCATTAGTAACAAGAGTCAAAAGATGGAAGCAACTCAAGTGTTTACTAATGGATAATGGATGAGCAAAATGTTATGTAGTACAATGAACTAGTATTTAGCCATAAGGAAAATCCAGACATATGCTATAACATGAATGACAACATTACAACAATTATAGTACTACTCACAAAAAGACACACACCACATAGTTCACTTAGATGAAATACCCTGGGTGGTCAAATTATAGAAGCATAAAATAGAATGGGTGAGTGCTAGCATCTGGAGGAGTGGGAGATGAGGAATTCTTGCCAAGATTAACTATTTGGTTTTCCCAAGTAATGCAGGAAGGTTCCAATTTTTTAACACTCTTGCTAAAACTTGGTGTTGGCTTTTAACCTCAAAAATATATCTTAATGGGCCAGATGACGAATTGCACTGATGATCTTTTACTTCCTACTTCAACCTTTATGACCAGTTCTCTAGTTTCAGTATCAGATCAAAAGACACTGTCCAAGCTGGGCATAGTGACACACATCTATAATCCCTTAACTCTGGAAAGCTGACCCAGGAAGATTGCAAAGTTTGAACCCAGCCTTGACAACTTAGCAAGATCCCAGTTAATAATACTCTTTATCCAATATGTAATTTACAAATATTTTTCTCTAAATTTTGGCTTGTTTTCTATATTTTGATATTTTTTAATATATAAGTTTTCATAAAGTCTCACTGATCAACTTTTTCTTTTATGAATTATATTTTATAAATCATATCTAGAAGCTCTTTTTCCCAGCCAACATCAAGAAGTTTTTCTCCTGTCACATGCACAGATTCCAGGGGCACATAAATGTTGAGAACACAAATACAACACTATTCAGCCTGGTATGGCAAGTACATAATTGGATATGCCAAACTTTTTTTATTATTATATAATCTGGCCTACCACATGGATTTTCATACAGGGAGGAAATGCATTTACTCATAAGAACCTGGACACCTGGTCAGATTCACCTTTCACTTCAAGGTAATTATTTGATATTTTATATTATTTGTTCCTAAGAGGTGATGAAACTTCATTGATATTTTAACAACTTTTTCTTTTCTGTATCCTGAAATATGAAATGAAAACCTCAGTCAGGTACTGTTTCATGAAGGATTCAGGAGAAACTAAGGAAATCCAGGGATTCATGTCTATACACTGTTCCCTCCTATCTTCTATGGACACATTAACATAAACCACAACCAAAACTAAATCAAAAGTAGTACTTAAAATAGTGCTTGTTGGGGACACTTCCATGGCTGCTGCTCTGCTGTCACTGTTGCATTCTTCTAGTATTTACTGTCCTCAAACCATGTTAAAGAAAAAGAAGTTTGGTAGAACTACTGTGTTTCTACAAATAAGAAGCAGAAAAACACTTACAATAACATGTTCCTTTGAGAGGGTTTCCCTGATATCGATTTTCTACCTCACATCTAGAAGAAGAAAAAAATGGAATTATATTCTCCTTGAAAAAAAATCTACATTTATTTTTAATAACAGAGACTCATGTAAATGACAAATAGTTTTGAGTCATGATAATTACATTCTTCACTATTCTTCAGACTGATGAACTAAGGGGAGTTTTCAGGGATTTTCATGCTGACTGCCCAGTAGTGCACACCACCAACTATAGAAAAGTAATGGATATAATGGATAGGCAGCTGCAAGAACACATGAGATAAGCCAAAATATACAGACCCCATTTATCATAATGAAAACTGTACTTTCAACTTTTGTGTGGCCTATGTATTCTAAAAATATAGTTGAAATATTTTTCAAATATTCACTTTTCACTTCTTTCCTGCTCTCCTTGGATAAACTTATCCTGTTCTTCATAAACATAAGCAAGAGAAACCTACATATAAAGATTTACCTTAAAAACAAAAATCTTTCAACAGTGTTCACCAGTCTGAAGAAAAACTAAGTTCTATTTAAAAAGAACATAAATTCTCCATAGGTTTCATCTAAAAGAATTATTAATCTCCCCACAGATACCATTGACAAACACCAGAAAACTCAGTTTTCCACTTTACAAAGCCACCAAGGCAAGCATGGCAGCTTGGAAATGTGAGAAAAAGGGCAAGAACTGGGTGAAGCACTGTGCCCAGATAAGCTAAGCTGGAGATTCTGCCCCTCCAGTCGTGGTGATGGCAGCTTCCTAGCCCCAGCCCTCCCTGGGCACAAGATGTGATACTCACAGCTGGCACTCATCTCCCTTGACACCTTTGGTGGTACAGAAGCACTTGCCAGTATTGGTATTGCACAGCGACGCATGCCCATTGCACTTGCATGCTGGGAGGAGGAAAAGGAGCACAGGTCACAACTAGCTTACGCTTACCTCACAGACTTTTTCTCCAAACAAATAATTGTCTCAAGAGTACTTAGTGGAGAAGATTCAGGATTTTTCAAGTAATGAGTTATTTCTAATAAATAATAATGCAAAGGTGACATTAAAGAAACCAAAGTTAAAGGACAGGAAGAAAGATAAAGCTGGCTCCTACTGCTACCTTAGCAATGACTCTTGACCTTTTTGATAGATTTGCTTTTACAGTCTCATGATTCATCTGTTTAGAAAATATTTACAAACATCTTCAGCATGACGGGTGCTGGCTCCCTGTCCTAGTGGAGATGCTCTGGGTTGGATTGCCCTTTGGCAGGAGGCTGCCCTCTGCTTCAGATTTTGAATGACAGGGGGCTGAGAACTGGGAGGGACTCCTGCTGCAGCGTGGGCATTTCAAGGCCCTTTGGCACTCCTCCCCCTCTCCTTACCTCTCCTTTGTAACTGAAAACTTTCCTTCTCCCCCCTGCTCAACACCTCTACCTGTCTTCATCCATCATACAGGGATGAGTTATGGTACATCACGATAAATGCAATATCTTTTCATTTTGCACTTTTTCCTACTAATAAAGTATTTATAAATTAGCTGAGATCAAGGGGAGGTGGGGATGGGAAGAGTATATAAAAGATTTAAGATGTGCCATATACATGTACTTTCAATAAATATAAACATCATGTGTCATAGATATGAACTAAAAATAATATTAATAATAATAGTGAAAATGGCAAAAGGGGATCCAGAGATGGAGGGAGTGAGGGAATCAGGGATGTAAAGGAGATTAAAAAGAATGAAGGTATGTTATACACATGTTCCTATTCCCTAAGATGAATGTAAACTCCATGTACATGTACTAATAAAATAAAAGTTTAAAAAACAGCAAAACCAAAAAAAAAAAAAAAAAAAAAATCAAGCATTCAAAACAGGTATGGTGGAACATACTTATACTTCCAGTACTCAGAAGATTGAGATAGGAGGATCACTGTGAGTTCAAAGTGAGCCTGGGCTAACTAGTGAATTCAAGACCAGTCTGAAAGACATGTTGAGACCTTGTCTCAAAGCCCCCCAAATCAAGCATTCAATACATCAGCTATTGTCCTTTGCTAAGGACTATATAATTGTAAGAGGAAAACATTAAAGACTTGGTAGGTACCATCTATGGCATTTAAAAACTATACTTTCTATGGTGTTTTAGAACACTAAAAAATAAGTTCTGGACAACTATACTAAGGCCCTCTGCATATTACAAAGGAAAATGTGACATTCTAGATGGTAGGTGCACATTTGGAGATGATCACATGGAGATACGTTAACACCAGTAATTAAAGTGAGTACCTATTGGATGTGGCTCCAGGTTGGCCACATCTCACTGTGACCACCTGCGTAGACTACCTGACCTTGAGAATAATAAAGGGATCCATGTCTCGAATATCTGTTATCACACTTTTCCTTGTATATATTTACTGTTTGAGTCACTGAGCAGGATATTTTATTTCAGAGTAGTGGGAAATGCATCAGAAGGATAACAGTCTCAATCCCTAGGCCTGCTGTGCTGGCCCCACCCCCAGGGTACGCTGAGACAATTGGTGGCTGTAATACCAGCTCTAGGGAGGCTGTAAACAGGTGGATCATTATGAGTTCAATCTAGAAGTGAGGCCCTGAACACCCTGTAGACCCTTCCCTAAAATACAAAAAATAAAGTTTGTTTTCTATTTTTTAAAAGAAAGGTAAGCCATTCCTCACATTTTCTGACTATTGACTGTGCATACTGCACTATTCTGACTGCTTCAATTATAACCACCACCTATAACTCCATTTTACAGATGAGGAAACTGAACCCAAGAGAGATTAAAGGGCATACAGCTAAATTACCATTGTCCTATTTAGGTAATAAAGAACATGTTACAGAGTCTGGAGGTCAGATCTGAGCAGTGGGCAGAGGTACCCTTTGTTAATTATTTTTCCTGTTCAGAACCTGATGGGGTCTTTCAACTAGAGGGGTCATATTAGTTACCTGGAAACTAGAACAAAATTTTTTAAAAATCAGTTCTTTGGTGACATTTGTCATATTAAAAAATATAACTTATGGTCTAACAATAATTTAAATGGTAGCTTGCACACCTGGCACAAATGGGGATTATCTAAATCTTTAAAATATACTTGAATATTGAGGAGCATAGCTCCTAATTAACACATGGTTTTTCAAGCCCACCTGCAGGCCATTAGAGGCTTCTATGATGACCTCAGGAAGACAGCTGCCTTCCCAATCACAGATGCCAGAATAGCACCAGGACCTGCAGTCTGGGCCAGCCCCCTGCATTTTAACCTCATGGCTCAAGCAGAGGCCTCTTTAAGGGAGAAAAGAAAAAAATCTGAAGATACTTTCTTCACTCTGACTCAGTACCAGAGACTTCCTCATTCCTAGCTTTTCCCTCCCCACAACCTCAGAACCCACAAAGCTGCTGACAAGGATCCCTCCATGATGAGATGACATCCTACTATTGGCGCCAACCCTCCATCCTCCCTGACTTTCCATATGCCCTGACCCTCCTCCACTCTGACTAGAGAAAGGAACAGGAAGTCAGCCCCTTCTCTGTTTTGGGGCCCTTGCTTATAACACTGCTGACTGTGATGAAAGCTTTAACTCTTTCATGTCTGGCTTTGTATTTTAACATACCAGTCTAGAACCCAATGGTGCAGCTCTCTTCTAGCTCAGCTGAACTCCTCACAAGTATGACTTAATAAGAAACACTGCATCCAAAAAACAAGTGGCTTTTCCTTTCAAGACATTGCAGTCTAAGCCGGGCGTGGTGGCGCAGGCCTGTAATCCCAGCACTCGGGAGGTTGAGGCAGGAGGATTGTTGTGAGTTCGAGACCAGCCTGACCTACAAAATGAGCTTAAGGCCAGCCCAAACTGCATAGTGAGACCCTGTCTCAAAAAGACAAAAAAAAAAAAAAAAATAAGTAAATAAAAGACATTCCAGTCTAGGAGAAGCATGGCCTTCACCTGATTTCCAGCAGTAAACCCGACCAATGTAACTTACGCTGGCATTTGCCTCCATTGGTAGGGTCTCCATAGTAGCCAGATATGCAGGTCTCACAGTGCTTGCCGGTGGTCAGGTTCTCACATTTCTCACAGATACTCTGGTTGATACATTTGCTGTGGCCGTTGCACTGGCAAGCTGAAAGAAAAAGAATTTTAAGAAGCCTCTCCCACAGCAAAACTGAGTGGTGCAAGTCTGACAAAATTTATTTGTATCTGTGAGAGTTCTTTATTGCCTCTAATTATAAAATCATTAAAACTGGCATGTGTCCACAGTCCCGGGTACTCAGCAGGCTGAAACAAGAGGATCACTTGAGCACAGCAGTTTAAAGCCTGCCTGGAATACACAGCAAGACTGAGGTCAGGTATGACGGCACACACTTATAATACCAGCATTTGAAGACCTGAGGCAGGAGAATCACTGTGTGTTCAAGGCCAAGCTGGGCTACATGGCAAGGCCCTGTCTCAAAAAACCAAAAAGAAACAAAACCCAAAAGACAGATACAAAGAAAAATAAATAAAAAATAATTTGAGAAATGAGATAAAAATATCAATGATGAAAATAGCTTCCATTCATTATAAAGAATAACATATGCTTATGATGGTATACCTGCAAAATATAAGGAGTTGGAAAGTCATAGACAATCCTGCTAGAGAACACCACTCATATTTAATAGCTTTCCTTCCACTATTTTCCTATACTGTTTTATAGTTTTGTTCATGTTAATATTTAATTTTGATATTTTAACTTAGATCAAATTTTAAATTATTTCATTTACTATAAATAAATAGCAAAATGATTTCTATGAATTATAAATTCTTTAATAATCCCTTTACATTCTAATATTTACTGTGATTTGAATTTTCATTACTATAAAGTTCTTCACGTAAACATATAAACACTTCCAGAGGTAATATCACTAAAGTTCCGGCTGCATACAGGACTTTACAACTAGAAAGCACATGCATTTTTGATCTCTCATGGCTACTCAAGACAGCTGTGCAGGATGTGCACTGCAGAGTTGATCAACTGTGAGCAGAATCTCCTGACTGAGTCATGTCTTAGTTGGTTAACATGATGTAGTTTTTCACCATCCTGGCAATATTCCTAGCTTTGCAGGTGTTCTGTTTACTCCTCTGTTAGCTACCTATCCTGGTAGGTATTTTAAACATACAGAATTTATATAAGTATGACTTAAAAAAGACTGTTTCAGTTATGCTTGCGCCCAAATGACTTAAGCTCAAGGTATACACTTTATTCCTGTAAAAATGAGCAAAGGGCAAATCATGTTATACATACAACATATTTACCAAACACCTCCCCCCACAAAAAAAACCTCTATTCGTGGAGCTCAGGAGATGGCTCAGTTGTATAAATGCTTCCGTGGCAAGCGCAAGAGCCTGAGTTCAATCCCCGGTTATGGAAAAACAAACAAAAAAAACACAAAACCCAAAAAACAAGAAACCTCTATTCCTGGTCAAACAAAAGGATTTTTAAAAAATTGCTTCTCTCTCTTCCTCTTCAAAAATCTCCATGAAATTACAGAAAATTCTGAATAAGGGTAAGCCAATAAGAGTGTGAGGCAAGAAGGAAAGGTAGCATCAGAATCAAAGCAATTACCAGCGACCTTTCGATTGCCAAAGTACCCACGAGGGAGAGGAACCTAGCACAACATTAAGTGTGTGCCTGGGTCCTCTGTTCTAGTGGTGAGGAGCCCAAAAACAACAGTGAGAGGAGACAAGAACTGGACAGGGGGCAGGGAAGACGGCTCAGTAGAATAAGCACTTCCCTGGCAGGTTTAACAGCCTGAGTTCAATCCCTGGTTCCGCCAAAAAATAAATAAATAAATAAAATAAAAGAACTGGACAGGACCTCAAACTGCACCTTCACAGTGGCTCACCACACCCAACTTCTGGCCAGTGCTGATAAATCTAAAGTCTTTTGCAAGTACTATCAATCTTGAGGGCTCGCCCATACAAGACAATGTTCAACCTTCAGATCCACCGGGATACACATACAAAGCAACAAGTCCTGAAGAAAAAAATATGAGAATAAAATAATCTAATTTTTATTATTCTAAGAGGATTATTCCATCCAAAATATAAGGAAGAAATTTCTGAAAGAAATTTAGAGCTTTTATAAATATGAAAGATGAAACAAAACTAGGCATAGATTAAACAGAATATATATAAGGCTAAATGTTAGCTGAAGGAAAAACTAGAACTACACGCTAATAAATTTGAAACCTTAGATGAAATAGATAAATCCTTAGGAAAACACAGATGATCAAAACTGACTCATGCAGAATAGAAAAATGCAACAAATAAAGTGATTATATCAATAACTTAAAATTTGGGACTAGATGTGATAGCACACACCTGCAACTTAGACTCAAAAGAGGCTAAGGCAGGAGAGCCTCTGAGTTCGAGGCTAGCCTGCATTATAAAGTAGGTTTACAAGGCCAGCCTGCACTGCATGGTGAAACCCTGCTTCACAAAGACAAAGCCAGGTATGATGGCACACATCTGTAATCCCAGTACTTGGGAGGCTGAGGCAGGAGGTCTGCTTAGAGTAGCCTGGGCTACATACTAACTCAAGACTGCTCTGAAACATGGCAAGATCCTGCCTAAAAGCAAAAAAAAAAAAAAAGACTAAATAAATAAATAAAATCTTCCTATAAAGAACTCCAAGAACTGATATTTGATCAATATTTAAAGAAGAATTAATGTCAATTGGTTAACTCTTCTAGTAAACAATAGATGAAGGAATATGCCCCAACTCACTCTACAAAGTCAGTACTATACTATCCCAACATTATAATCTGACAGTCATAAGAAAACTACAAATCTATATTCCTCATGACTATACACAAATTCCCAACTAGCAAACTGAAATCTACCACACACTGAAATCTAGCACGTAATAACTACATGGGCTCTGTGCCTCAGGAATTCAAGTCTGACTTAATATCTTTTAAACTTTTTTTAATGTATTTAGTACAGGGTCTACAGGGTCTCAATATGTAGATCAGACTCATAGTGATTCTCCTGTTTTCAGACTCCCAAGCACTGAGATTATTGGCATGCACCACCACACCTAGTCTCAATGGCAGTCTCAACCTGCCCCAGGAGTGGGGCTGGCACAGCACATCAGGGATTGAATCCAGCAGCATGCTCTGCCTAAGTAGGAGCTTTAGTCTGCTGAGTTACCTGGTTGGCCCTGACTTAATATCTTTTAATTAATGTAGTAACTGAGTGTTAACAGAATAAAGAAAAAAGCCATGTGATCACTTCAAAACACAGGAAAAGCATTTGGCAAAATCCAACATCCACTCATGGCAAAAGCCCTCAAAAAACTAGAAGCAAGGGCTAATGAGATAGCTCAGTGGACTAAAGCGCCTGTTTAGGCAAAGTTAGGCAAGCACAGGGACTGCGGTTTGATCCCTGGCACCACATGCCATTCCAACCTAGGGCCCACTGAGCTGACCACAGAGTCCTGGCATAGTGGCACACACCTATAATCCCAGTGCTGGGGAAGCTGAAAACAGGAGGATCACTGAGTCCAAGCTCCATAGTGAGACCCTGTAACAACCAAATGCATTAAAAAAATAAAAAATAAAATAAAAAACAAAGACCTAGGAGCAAAAGAAAACATTCTCAACCTAATAAAGGTCATGAATAAGGAAAACATCTAAATTAATAGCATATTTAATGGAGAATAACTGAATTATTTCCCCTAAGAAAAGGAATAAGACAACAATGCCACCCCTTAACCACTTCATACAACATTATGCTGGAATATCTTGCCATGGCATTTAGCGTCCCCAAAAGAAAAAGTTATTCAGTTTAGAAAGAATGTTTAACTGTCTTTATTATCAGATGGCACGTAGAGGATCATAAGAAATTCACTAAAATAAAACAACTAGAATAAGTTCCACAAGGCTGCATGATACAAAATCCACATGAAAAGAAAAAAAACTGTATCTCTATATAGGAGCATAATTAGAAAATCAACTAGATAATCCCACTAACAATGGTATAAAGAATAAAATATTTTATATAAAACTGTAACAACGTAAGTTTATGACATGTACACTGAAAACTACAAAATACTACTGAGAAAGTAAAGGGACAGGGGCTGGGTATGTAACTCAATGGCAGAGTGCTTGCCTAACATACACAGTGTAGCATCTTACCTGGACAGTGAATGAAAGACCAGTTGTATCTGCCATCCTCCATACACATGCTGGAATTTAGAAGGGGCTGTGGGTAGATGATGCCCGTAGAAGACTGAGAAGGCATCTTCACTGGTCCTTTATAGGAGCCCTCTATGCACTTTCCTTTCCCAGTATTGCTGGGATCAGTACACCAGCCACAGCCTGGCTGCTCCAGGCAGTGACTGCATGTACAATAGCCAGAACAATTTTCAGCTACAAAAAGAACACAAACCACAATTCACTATCACAGGTAGATATGAACTCATTATATTTAAATTACTTTTCCTTTAACAGACTATGTAACTTCTTTGAGTCAAAATTACTATTTTACAGTAACTATTCAAATAAGATAATTAATTTCAAAGAATGCAACAAATGTTTTGCTTGATACTTAATAAGGAATCTCTCCCATCCTCTCTTTTTTAATTATTAGTACAGAGTCTACAGGGTCTCACTACACAGATCAAATTCATATAGGGAACCTCCAGTTTTCAGCCTCATAAGCACTAAGATTACAGGCGCATGCCACCACACCTAGTCTCAGTCACCATCTCAGTGGGCCCAAGGGGCGAGACTGGCACAGCACACCAGGGGATTGAACCCAGGTCCCTGCATCTGCCTAAGCACACATTTTAATCCACTGAGCTATCTGGCTGACCCTCCCATCCCCTTTCTATCTCGGGATGCTGGAAAGAGAGGACTGCAAAGATCTCTACTGAGAAGCACTTACTTTGTAAATTAAGAGATTCAGATTGGAAATGTCACATGGATTGACCTATATGACCAAGAAATTGGAAAGTTCCTCTATATGCTATGACCTATCCTAGATTTATTTATTTATTTGTATGTGTCATTGTGCCTCATTCTGTACGCACATTCTCATTAAGCAGGACTACCTTAAAAGCCTCTGAAGAGAATGGGCAGAACATGAAATCCAACTTGTTCAAACTGTAACACATTCAAAGGCAAGAGTACATCAAGCACTGTCACATCACACAGGATGCTCCCTTTTCCACTTACGCGGACAGCTGCTCATCGTGTACCACTCCATACACTGCCCAAAAGGGAAGGAGGCCACGTAGGCATTAGAGTCCACGCACTGCTTCATGTTGCTGCACCACATGCACTCGGAGCTGCTGCTGGTGCACTCCCCACACGCTGTCCGCAAGGCACATGGTGTCCGGCACTGCTTGGCACTATGGTTTGCTGAGGATTAAAACAAAAAAGGACAGAGATCACCCACCATGCCAACTAAGGGCAAAGACTTTGTGATCCTTCAATTTATCATGAGATCAATTTAGATGCTAAAGTACATGAGAAAGAAAACAAAATTTCAGAGTCTTCATTGATTGTTGAGTCAAGTATACTGAAGACAGCTGGGAAAAATTGACTCCTTCAAAAATTATTGAGAACAAAGACAGAGGAACAAGAGAATGCTTTCACAAAATAGGCTGTAAGCTGCTTTGAATATGAGGGATCTGGGATAAACATTCAGGGTTTTACAGCCTATCTGAATTTGTAATATCCTATTGGTAATTTTAGGGGGAAGGACCATATGAATACATCAAATTCATCGAAGCATTTAGGATTCAAACAGGCTTCCCTACAATAGTTTAGGAATCCTGTTTTAAGGGATTCCTAGAATGACTCCTAGAATGCTAGGAATCCTCTTCTATACTTCCTGTATTTACCTTCCTAAAACTGGCCACGACGGAAGTAGAATCCCACCTTCCAACATAATCCACAATTCCCCCTACTGCGTACGGATTCCCTGAAGAAGCAGGTGGTCTTGCACTTGTCTGCAGGCTATCAAGGTGGATACTAGTCCTCATGGAGCCTAAACTTAGCCTCAAGAGAGAAGGAAATCTGACAAGCTCAAAACAATTGATCACTTTCTGATTACTGTTCATGCAATGACTTGCTTACATTTTTGTTCTTTCTTCAACAATATTTCTCAGCCAAAACTGAGCTATTTGCCTTTCAGAACAAGTCTCAATATTTTTTATGGTCAACAAATCAATGCATCTCAATGTTAATTAGGACTTCAGGGTCTTTCAGTATCGTTAGTAATTTTTTGTTTCCTTATGGCTCAAACTAGTCAGAGACACAGGCTATTCTTCTTTTAAAATTCTACATTATGTTTGAAATATGCTTTAAATCAATACCTCATATGTTTGGAGTTTTTCTTTTTTGGCAGAACCAGGGATTGAACTCAGGCCCTTGGGCTTGCCAGGCAAGCACTTATTCCACTGAGCTATCTCCTCAGCCCCTGTTTTCATGATTATTTCAATCATCTTAATACATTACTATGCCTCACTTTTTCCTCAATGAACTTCTGGAGCACCTAATTCACATTGTCCTTACCTGGCCTTTCACAGACACTGCCATTCAGTGGGTTGATGCAGGTTGCAGCCTTCAATCCCCGAGTACTGGGTTCTGACAAGATTCCACAGAAGCCAGCATCACTGGGTTCAGACGGCATCCACTGCAGTAGGCTATTTGTAAATGGAGACATATCTTCCCAGCACCAGTAGGACACATTGATTTTCCGAAGGCCAACCCATGGGGTTAAGGTGAGCTTGGACTATAGGGAAAAGAGGCATAACTGTGAAAACAACCAATGTCTTTTTTTTTTTGTCTTTTTGAGACAGGGTCTCTCTATGCAGTTCAGGCTGGCCTTAAGCTCACTTTGTAGCTCAAGCTGGTCTCCAACTCTCAACAATCCTCCTGCCTCAGCCTCCAGAGTGCTGGGATTATAGGCATGTGCCACCACACCCGGCTTAACAACCAATGTCTTGACCAAAACAGGCATCTAGTTAAAAGCCACTAAGATGATATTCCACAGATACAGGAAAACGTCCTACTTCCCAAACTCAGCCATGGTAGTTTAGGATAGACCATCATTTTAACAGTCATTTTACAAATGATAGAAATATATCTAAAAGAAAATAATGTATGAGAAGTTTACAGAGAGCAACAGCAAAGCAATAATCAAATTCTAAAATTTGATTTTATATCCTATGTCCTGTTATAAATGCTAAAGAAATGGTTACCCCAAATTTGGTTTAAATTCCCATTTACATATGAAATTTTTTTACTAATATTTATGAAGTAATGTAGGGCCAGGGAGATAGCTTAGTAGACTAAGCACCTGCCTGGCAAGGAAAGCTCAGATAATTCAAGAATCCCATCTTAGACAAAAGGTACCACTTAGCATTGAAAATTTCATTTCTCAGGCTCACTGAGGTATAACTGACAATAAAATAAACTATGTTATTTAGTACATGATGCTTTGATATGTTTACATTGTGAAATGATCCCCATAATCACACATTCATTATCTCACATATTTATTACTATATGCACATATATGATGAAAACATTCAAAATGTAACTTCTTAGTAAGTTTTAGGTTCTACTAACAAATTTACTGATTATCTCCATACTACAATTAGATCTCAACAACTTACTCATCTTGACCTTACTTTGTACACTTTCACCAAGATCTCCCCATTCCAAACCCTATCCTTTCATCTACCTGGCAACCACCATTCTACTCTCTGCTTTCAGGCATTAAGGGGTTTTTTTTGTTTTATTTTTTTTTTAAGAGTCTATGTATGAGGTCACATAGTAGTTGTGTTTTGCTTATTTTACTTATTTCCAGGTTTCATCTGTGTTATTGCAAATGACACGCTTTCCTTGTAAGCCTAATAACATTTGGCTCAATTCCATTCTATCTATACTCACACACTTTCTTTCTCTATGCATCCAACTTGGCACTAAATAGTAAAAGTAACAGCAGTGAGCCCCTAACAGTCTGTGCCCCCTACTTTCCTGAATTTCTTTCTCATTGTCATTTTTAAAACATTTTTAAAAATTCAAAGTATGAAGTTTAGCACAAAAATGAAAGATATTTCTAATTTGGGCAGTTAAAAATTAAAATGTACAATGTCTTTCCTTTTTTTTTTCCTTTGGCAGAACCAGGGATTGAACTCAGGCCCTTGCACTTGCCAGCGAAGCGCTTATTCCACTGAGCCATCTCCCCAGCTTTCCATTTTTGAGGGGAAAATTACACATGCCTATTAAAAGACCTAAAAGAAAAGAAACACACCCCATAGGTGTTTTTAGTTACAATGATGTGAGATTTACTTTCTTATATTTATTAATATTTTCCATATTTCTTTTGAAATACATTACTCGGGAGGCTGAGGCAGGAGGATTGTTGTGAGTTTGAGACCAGCCTGAGCTACAAAGTGAGCTTAAGGCCAGCCTGAACTGCATAGTGAGACCCTGTCTCAAAAAGACAAAAAAAAAAAAAGAAAGCTCAGGAGCTGGGAAGATGGCTCAGTAGAATGAGCATTTCTCTGGCAAGCGCAAGGGTCTGAGTTCAATCTCTGGTTCCACCAAAAAATAAAAATAAAAAACATAAGGAGACCAGGGAGATGGCTCAGGGAAATAAGTGCTTCCCTGGCAAGCACAAGGGCCTGAGTTCAATCCCTAGTTTCACCAAAAAAAAATAAATAAATAAAAGAACGCTCATTAAAATTAATAATTTTTAAAAAGTCCTTTAATAATTTCTTTTTGCACTTACGATAAAATTCAAAGCTATTAGTACTGTGTACAACAACTCTCAGAAAGCCTGGCCCTCTTCTCTTTTCCAATTCTCTCTTCCCACCTTCAAGAGATGTCTCTTTCTAGCTCTACCACCTAACCTCTGCCGTTAAGGCCAGAGTGGGTGCCCATTCTTTTTTATCAATACATATCTAGGCTGTACAAGTTGTCACATTAAAGGTTAAAGCTGTGGACACACATTATACTGTAGTTGTTTCATCTATTAGTCTTTTGGTTTTTTTGTTTTTTTTTTTGTCTTTTTGAGACAGGGTCTCACTATGCAATTCAGGCTGGCCTTAAGCTCACTTTGTAGCTCAGGCTGGTCTCGAACTCACAACAATCCTCCTGCCCCAGCCTCCCGAGTGCTGGGATTACAGGCCTGCACCACCATGCCCGGCTCATCTATTAGTCTTATGACAAGACTGAGTTTCTATTTCATAAAAAGGTACCACAACAGACTAGACTACCGAAGTCAGGAAGTCTGAAAGAGAAACACTAGAAATGCACCTATGGCCAGCTGAGGTAACTAAATCTTTCTAGCCAGGCAATTTTTTAGAACAGTAAACCTGTGTCACTGGAAGAGACACCAGCATAGCATACAAAGCTGTGAGTCTACTGTTCATTTCCTGAGGGAGTAACCACAGCTGATAGTTAGACAGAATGCCAGGAGGTCCCATATTTGGGGGTCAGAAGAAACAACGCACTCTCCAATGGAGACTATAAAAGTTGAAACATCTACCAAAATATCATAAAATAGCAAATGTAGCCCTGGTATCCCCGGAGGCAAGCAGACTAAGAATATATTACCAATATCTGAATATCTACAGTATATCAAAATTACACTTGGAAAAAGGAAAATAAAACATAGGGTACTCCTAGCAGTCTCAGCCCTTTAGGTGATACACAGACCATACATTGCCAGGACCCAGACCACACGTGCAAACATGTGACATGAATATAGCTCTACCCAAGGAATTGTGTTGCCCTCCATTCTTGTTTACTTGACAAGAACATTTCCTTCACATTTCTCAGTGCCACAGCCCACCTGCTAGAAGAGGTTGTTACATAAATACATAATTAACTAAAGTAGGAACACAGTTCATGGTCTTTGGACTAAAAATGACAAAATGTAATTATTAATCACATTATGTGATCATTAATGACAACTCTGTTTTCCAAGAGCTTGAGAGTGGGAGCAGGGGTGGGAATAGGAAGGGAACATGAGCCTTTCTAACATCAGAAATCTTTAATAAGATGCTGCCCTTTTCTTTTGGGTTGGCCTAGCTTAAGAAAGACCCACATACTATATATATATAGTATATATATATATATATATATATATATATATATATTTTTTTTTTTTTTTTTAAATATATTTAGTAGAGTCTTACTACACAGATTGGACTCACAGTGATCCTCTGCCCAGTCTCAATCCACATCTCAGTGTGCCCTGGGGGCGGGGGCCAGCATGGCATGTGGTTCCGGGGATCAAACCCTGGTCCCTGTCTTTGCCTAAGCAGGTGTTTTAGTCCGCAGAGCTATCTTGCTGGTCCTGGTGATCATATTATGTACTATAATAACATCTTAAATCTCAGAGATGCAAGTAACTTAATCTACTGTAGCTAATTAGCTGTGCACTCTTTCTCTACTTCTAGTAGAACCTAAAGATAAAACAGGTATGAAATTATCTTATGAAGTCAGCAGAGTCTGTGAATATATACACACATGTTAATATTCATCCTACAGACTATAACATTATGTACCTTACAATGACTTTGACTATCATAACTTCACAAAATATTAAAAATTTTAAGATAAGAAAAAAGGCAGTAGAGAAAGATACTCAGTGTATTAGCATTCCTCTTCTGGCCATGCACATCACAGGCATCCATAGCTTTCAACATACAAACTACCATCAGGCTCTCATTAGAAAGGTGAGCGCTAGAAAATGAAGTTTCCGAGGATGTTAACTCACCATGCTCTGTGATGACTGCATCATTCGAAGCTGCTTTAGGACAAATTCCACCTTCTTTGGGGTTGTAAGAGAAGCCAAATAGGCATTGTGATTTCTACAGGACAATTTAGCATTGTCATAATTCTCCTTGGCAGTGGTAATTTTCAAACATGAGTTTCCAACCAAATGCCAGCTCATGCCACAAATGTTTTCTTTTACAAAGTGGAGAGAAAAAAAAGTTTTAAGAATCATAAAATTATTTTATTATATTACTAGTTTAAATTATTGAAAAGATAAATGATCCTTGTGATTTGAATTCCAGGGGCTTCACTAGGATGTGGTGGGGACATAAGACACATTTTTAACTTCTGAATATAAGACTGGAATTGTGGACCCACATATAAGGTGCCCTTATGGCTCACCGGGCAGAGCAATGCACTCCTGATTCCGGGGCTCCCACTGGCAATTCTGGTCCAGGGCACAGCTCCTGCAACTGGTCTTTTTGTTACAGTAGTACATAGGGTTATCCTTGGGGCAATTCTCATACTTGAAAATGGAGATCTAGAACACAGAAAACAAAAGCTCTTGCCTTAAATTCACTCAGAGAACTCAGGGTGAAGATTAAGAGGATACTGAAGACCACAAAGTCTAACTACAGAGCAAATAGCAAATAGATAGCTAGATGTAGACACAGTTGAAGCTACACTGTGGCAGAAACAATGCAGTGGAATGTTCTGCTCAAGGACATGCCTTTACCAGGCAAGTAAGCAGCCCACTCTTAAAACTGTCGTATATCACCTGCTCACCTATAAAATAAAAATATTAAACTTGTTGCTTTTTAAGGTTCTCCTAACAATCTGAAAATTTTCTATTTTACAAATTGTATTAAGTTGGCCCCCTTCAAGTCTAATTAATTGTCAAAAACCTAGGTGTGCTAACAGACCTGGAATCTCAGCTATTCATGAGTGAGGCAGAAGAGTTGCAAATCTGAGGTCAGCTTGGGTAATTTAGTAAGATCCTGTCTCAAAATAAAATAAAAAGAATTAGAGGTGTGGTACAGGGCTTGCCTAAAATGTATGAGGCTGTGGTTCAATTTCCAATATGAAGGTAAAAGAAAAGACTAGTAAGTAAAACAAAAACAAACATATATGGTCATCTGATCTTCTTTGTTCTTTTATTATAACCTCAACTTTAAAAATAAACTAGAGTGCACTGAAGTTATGCTGAGCCAAGATATAAAAAGGAAACAGTATTCTGTAAAGGCTATCATCACCACAATTCAGTGTGGGCCAATACATATCTGCCTCAAATCCTAACTTTCAGGGGAATGAGCTCAGCATCCCTAGTCTCACAGCCAGCAGCTCAGCCCCTATCCAGGGTTAACTATCCTTATATAACATCTCCACCTTCTTCAGTTACACCACACACATATCTTTTGGCTAGGATGAGATCTTTAGATGCACAGAGCATCCCTCCCTTTAAAAGAAAAGCTGAGCAATAATAACATCCAAATTTATATCCCATTTAAAAATAATTCTGGGTCATTATTTATATCATACATTCTTCTACCTAAATCCAAGCAGAATTTTTCTAGCCTTTATGATGTCCTTCAGAAACAGCACCTGACCTGGCCTTCTGTGCAGCTGTGGTTCCTAGGGACACAATGGTCATTGCACCAGTGGCAGTCATTGGTGTTGGCTGTACAGCTGTAGCAATCTGTGTTCTGGTCACATCTGTCATGGTCAAGAGCTATAAAGAGGAAAAAACTTATTAACTATGACAATTTCTGTTAAAGATAATCTCACACAGTTAAAATAATCATGATGGTACTGTAGCTGAGAAGTAAAATGAAGGGTGAAATTGGAAGGAAATGTACTGGGATATTCAGGCCAAGATAAGACTTAGAAATAAATAGGCAATATAAAGAAATACTATTTTGTAAAAAAAGAAGGCAAAAAAATACAAAAGTGAAAAAGCAAAGACAGGTAAATTAACAACTATAAGATAGAGTGAAAGCCTGAGTCTTTTAACACTTTTCTGTGCAAAGAAAAAACTGTAATGGAATATACACGGGAAGCTTCCAAGGAGCCAAAGAAAGCAATGCAAGAGACTGCCATTCTTCCAAGGTACAAAAGCAAGGCTAGTTGGGCACAGGCAGTAGAGAGTGCCAGAGATCTCCAAAGTAGGCACTAGTTGAATATTTTGTGCATATACACATGAATTTAAAAGTGCAATCTGAGCCAGGTAGGGTGGTACATGTCTGTAATCTCAGCACTCTGGAAAGCTGAGATAGGAAGTTCAAACCCATCCTGGACAACTTAAATGATTTAGTGAGATGCTGTATATATACACTATATATACTTTCATATTTTATATATATAATTTTCCCCCCTGTATTTTAGGGAAGGGTCTACAGGGTGTTCAGGGTATCATTACTATATCAGATTCATAGTGATTCTCCTGTTTACAGCCTCCCAAGTGCTGGGATTACAGGAGCCCGCCACCACACCCAGTCTCAGTTGCTGTCTCAGCAAGCCCCAGGGGCAGAGGGAGCATGGCAGGCCTACGGATCTAGCCCCTGCATCTGCTTGCAGGAGCTTTAATCTGCTGAGCTATTTGGCCAGCCCTTATATTTGATATATTTTATAAGATATGCATTTACATATCACATATATTTATATGGTATATATAGGATATATTATATGGGATACAAATATACAGGATATATTATATGGGTAGGATGCATTTTATGTTATAGATTGTATTTCAGGGCCAGGGATATAGCTCAGTGGCACAGGGCCTGCCTGTCAAGCACAAAGTCCTGAGTTTGATTCCTAGTTCCATTAAAAAAAAAAAAAGTTCAGATTATGTATTTCATACTCTGTATATATAAAAATACCCTGTAAATATAAAGTGCTGGGGATGAGGCTTAGAGTGAAGGCCTTGGATTCAACTCTTAGTATCATAAAAAGAAAAAAAAAAAAAGTGCAAGTCTCAGAACTTCTGGGCTGCTGCAGATCTAATACACTTCCTTTTGACCTCAGAAAAACTGCACAAATATGTTGTCTTACTTGTTGAACACTCTTCAGGTATGGCACATAGTGGAACCCACTCATAAAGAAAGCAAGGGCCCACTAAATTGTCCTTTCTCTCTGGTCATCTCCACAAGGATTAGGCCCACCCAGAATTGAACGAAACAGAGAGTCAACATGTAAGATAGGATGGGTTCCTACTGAACCACTTAAGATGAATTACTTCCAATATACTTGCAAGTTTAATTTGAACTTTTAAAATGTTAAAGTAATTATTTCACTGATTTTGCCCTCTTCTAGAGCCAGTTACTAATCCTACCAGTTTCTAGTAATCTCTATTCTTCATCAATGAACCTAGGAGAACTGTCTACTTCTTACCAAGGATTTATGCTCCTACATAGCTTAATTGGGAGCAACCTGGGAAAGTAAAATCTGCCTCTGTGCAGATTTTACTAACTCTTATCCCTGCAACTGATATTAATAAGCAAAAAACTATCAACACACTTTAATAAATGTGAACAAATATTTTGCAGAGATATTCTTTCCACCTTTAAAAGACTTTCTTATACATTAAGTTCACTGTGTTGCTCTGTAATGTATGTCAGAGAAAAAGGGAAAGAAGCTAAACAAGTAGGATGAAGAAAGGAGGCTGGAAAACCTAGAGGAAGATTCTAAAAGTGGGAATCACTGCCCATCTTTAGCAACTTTCTGTTTCTGTCTTACTGTTATATCCAACTATAAGAGCTAGAAAATACTTTGTAAATATGAGTCTGAATAATTTATTCTAATACGGTTTTTCTAGGTTTACCTTCTTACTCTCATTCTTAATGTTAACCTCCATAATCCTATATGGTAACCATTACAGACATGTAGTTTTTAAATAAAATAAGAAAATTTGGTTCTTCCATCTCATTAGCCCATTTCAAGTATCTGATTTATCATTTTTTATTTTTTTTTTTATTTTTGGCGGAACCAGGGATTGAACTCAAGCCCTTGTGCTTGCCAGGGAAGCACTTATTCCACTGAGCCATCTCCCCGGCCCCCCATTTCAAGTATCTGATTGCTCCATGTGGCTAGTGGCTAAGAGTGCAGAACATTTTCAGTATTTAACATTTTCATTATCAAAACAAGTTCAATAAGACAGCACCATCTCAGACCATATACAGCCAGGTTCTGGAGTTGGGGTACAAAGCCTATGAAATGCCAAGAAGATTTTGCCTCTATCATTTGCAAAGAACTTTTAGGAGTCACATGGCATATTTTCATCCACTGTAAATATGTTTACAGAACAACTTTCAAATATCCAAAATGGCCTTTTGCAAGTATAACTGAATAATTACAGATAATGAAGTAGACAACAAAATGTACATGTGCTAAGTTCCTTCATAATTCAAATAAAAATTAGATCTCTAATTAAATTCTAAGCAGAGAAAAACATACATCTTTTGGAAAAACATTCTGATTTTAACTTCATGGCTTGTTCTTCTGTGGTTGATTCCCAGGAGACACACTGAGATGTTTCTGTATCCCACATACACCGGATACCAGGTCCTGCTGCTACACAAGCAGCTTCACTCTGGTGCGCTTCACACTGCTCTGAGGTGAACACTAAGATGTCACTGAGGAGGAGACTATTGAAACCACCAAACACATACATGGTGCTACAAGATAAAAAAGGAGAGAAGGAATTTATTGAAAACTTATAAACTCATGACACACTTTTTATAGACAATCTTCAATGATTCTTTTTTTTTGAGGAACCGGGGATTTGAACTCAGGCCCTTGCACTTGCCAGGGAAGTCCTTATTCCACTGAGCCATCTCCCCGCTCCCCAATGATTCTTATATATCAAAAGTCCCCTAAGAAATTATTTTTCAAGATCTCAAAAGTCATTATTCTCTTCCTTCCTAAATTCTACCCTCTCATCCTGACACTACTCAGAGTAGTGACAACAGTCCACCTCTAAATGTGTATATGGGAATACAGTGAAAGTGAAAGCTGCCAGTTAAATTAGTGGGGAAAAGAGGGACTTTTTGGTAAATGATACCAACATAACATTTAGAAAAGGTAAAAACTGATTCAACTTCTCACTCTATCTACCAAGATAAATTCCAAATGAATCAGAGAGCAACTTCAAAAAAAAAAAAAAAAGTTATGTGAATTCTAGAAAAGAATGGATAAATTTTCTATCCTTAAAGTAAAAAAAAAAAAATTATACCTATCTAACTTAAAATCTAGAAAGGAAGAAAAATTTTAATACAGAAAGTTTTAGTCAGTTTTTAGGAAAAAATGCAAATGACCTTAAATATATGAAGAGATGCTCAGTCATAAGAGAAATGCAAATTAAAACTACATTGATGTAGCATTTCTTATCTACTAAGCTGGAAAAAAAAAAAAAAATCCCACAAAGGTCAGGCAGCACATACACTGGTCAGTCTATGGGCAAGGTGATACACTGCCGAGCACGTAAAATAGTGTAAACCCACAGAAGTGGGTTTGGAAATTTTAAATAAAATCACACACTTTTGAACTTAAGATGATATTTCTAGAAGTCTGTAACAAAGATTCAGTAACAAAAATATGTAGAAAGGAGTAATACATTATATCACTAATGATAACAAAAAAAACCTGAGTATGTGCTATTTATTTATTCAGGGAAGAAAGGAGTCAAACATAAACACACAATTCATTTTTATTCAAAATAAGAAACATACTTTTATCTAATCTGTCTTCTTAACAGATGAATCCAGTAGTAATGAACAGAACTAGGCTGCAGGTTATAACTTAAACCTCCCCACCACTCCCCTCAACTACAACTTTTTAGAGAAAAGTCTAAATTCATGTCTGAGTCAAGAAATGTTCATAATGAATCTATAAAATCTGATTGTACCAGAAAGACAAGGACAGTGTAAAAAAAAAAAACAAAAACCTCAAAAGCTACCACAAAAAGGTGTTCACTGGCTAACAATAGGAAATGTTTAAAACTTAAAAAGAATAAAAGCTACAATGGAGTGAAACACATCAATTTGTATCTTTCAGTCCATGAGTTCATGATATATTTTCTCTGACACAGAGGAAGAAATCTCATCCATTGTCTGTGGACAATGTTTTTAAGAAATCATCAGGGCTAGGGATATGGCTCAGTGGAATAAGTGCTTCCCTGGCAAGCACAAGGGCCTGAATTCAATCCCTGGTTCCACCAAAACAACAACAACAACAAAAAAAAAAAAAAAACAAGAAATCAGTTCACTATTTTAAACATTAGTAAATAAAGTAAAAGAATCAATCCTATGAAGTGATCTCACCAAAATCCTGAAATAAATCTGATTAAGCTGATTTGCAGGAAGTTTAAAAGAAAGCTCAAATATATTATTCAAAAGCATGGAGATACTACAATCAAAATCTGGGGCTAGAGGTGCAGACTAGTGGTAAAGCACTTGCTTAGCATGTACAAGACCCTGGGATCAATCCTAAGTGGGGGTGAGGAAGAAATGGACTGTAAGATATTCTACAGAATAATTGACAGTCTCTCTAAAAAAAAAAAAAAAAAAAGAATATAATGAGAGGGAACCTATAAATACAAAGAAATTTAAAAGACTTGGGGTGCACAAGGTATGTGTGTGCGTCTTTTTCTGTAGTCAGGCTGGTCTCAAACTTATTGTTGGCCAGGCTGGACTTATACACAAGGTGATCCTCTCACCTCAGTTTCCCAAGCACTAGAATTAAATGCATGCACTACTACATTCAATTAAAAGACATTTTAAAAAGCTGTGATATATAGATCTCATTTGGATCCTTACTCTTAACAGATTCAACTTTTTAAAAATTTATGAGATGGGCTGGGGATGTAGTTCAATGGCATAGTGACTGCCAGGCAAGTGTCAGGTCCTGAGTTTGATTCCTGGTACAAAAAAAAAAAAAAAACAACTTCTGAGATAACTGCTAAAGTTAAATACTGAATAGACACTGCATAATATTAAAGAATTATTAACAATTTTAAAAGCATGATAAGTATATAGTTGTGGAAAGTATTTTTAATAAAAAATACTCAGGGGGCTGGGAGTAGATGCCAGTGGGTAGAACACCTACACTACATGCACAAGGCCCTGGGTTCAATTCCCAAAACTATGTTTAAAAAAAAAAAAAAAACTTCAGTAAAATCACTTTATAAAGTTTATATTTGTAAATTTGTGTA
The DNA here is from genome assembly GCA_004027165.1 of Ctenomys sociabilis. Taxonomy (NCBI): domain Eukaryota; kingdom Metazoa; phylum Chordata; class Mammalia; order Rodentia; family Ctenomyidae; genus Ctenomys; species Ctenomys sociabilis. Next base: position 31,547 of record PVKA01008452.1, read on the forward strand.
CTTGCTAAAATTTATTTCTAACTCTGAAGTTAAACCTTGCAGAAGTTTTATGATCACTTTAGAGCATGTGCATGCAATGGTGAAAATTTTGAGTTGACAAACATGCACATTCCCAGCTATGGTCAAACAAAACTATGTTTTGACTTCTTGTTTTAGCTCTTAATGATAAACAAGTGTCCTTTTTATGATTTCCTTAGTGCCACAGTATTTTTTGCATTTTTATGCTGTTTGCTGTGATTCTACTGACTAAAAATAACCTCTAGTGTGGTATTAAAGTGCTGTCCAGTACACCTAAGCTGTGATGTGCTTTACAGAGACAATACATGCTAGATAAATCCTGCTCATCCATGAGCTAAAGAGCTGCTGGTTATCAGATCAACATTAAAAAAATCACTAATATATATTAAATAAGGTGTCTTTCAACAGAAACACACATACAACAACATTCTGTGGTGACTGGCTTATGAAAATGTGATCAGAGGACTGGAAAAACCTAACCCTGTATGTCCTCTAGGAGCAATTCAATATTCAGTAATTCAGTGTTGGCTATTTTTATTTATTTATTTTAGGTACCAGGGGTCAAACTCAAGAACCTTATGCTTGCCAAGCAGGCACTTACGCAGCTGTCTCCCAAGCCAATTCAATGTTTATAGTGACTTTATAGCACATAACTACTGTGAATAATGAAAATCAACTATAAGAAATGTCTATTTATAAAGTCCTCTTATGCTAGAAAACTGGAGCTAGCCAGTGATTGTTAAAAGTTGAGGAAGAGGCACAGGAGGTTCATCATACTATCATCTCTACTCCCATGTGTGCTTCAAATTTTCCCAATAATAGTTTTAATATTTTTTTAATAGGGAAAGGTATTTTGCTTAAATCTCTACTTGGAAGATTATACTACATTTCTGACTAATAATGTACATGGGCCTATTTTCTCCTTTGTATTAGCTTTTGAACTTAATCTTGTCCTTAAAGATTAAAAAAAAAATTAGATTGGAGAGACAATCAGTGGTCTAAATGCCTGCCTGACAAGCATAAGGACCCAGGTTCTATCCCCAGTATCACATGCTGTGCCAGTCTGGGATACCCTGGGCACACTGTGCCGACCACCAAAACTGGGAATAGTGGTGCACAACTGTAATCCCAGCGCTGGAAAGGCTGAGATAGGAGGATCAATACGAGTCCAAGCTGCAGAGCAAGACCTTGTACCAAATTTTTAAAAGATTAAAAATAATAAAATAAAAAGATTAAATAATAATTTTATATAACCTATTTATAGTATGTCTCTTTAAAAAAAAAAAGTCCAAATCATCCTATGCACTTATTTACTCATTCAGAAATGCCTATTCAGCATCCATCATGTGCAAAACACTTCGGCTCCTAAACCTTCAGCCTAGAGAGTCAGTCAAAAGTTCAGGTCTACCTCCCCACTGCCATAGCTAAATAATTAAACTGTTAGAGGCTGAACAGCTTGGTTACTCTCTTTGAACTTTATCCATCTCTTCATTTTTACCCTGTATTCCTTTATTATCATGCCAGGTCCTTGTTATATTCTTTTTAATTGTCTTTCAGCAGGCTAAGTGTCAGAAGGTAAAGGTTTAAGGTCAAACTTTTAAGGCTTTTAAATAAAGTCCAGCTCTCCTTCAGAGACAAGGTAATCACAGTGGGCTTTAGTAAGATTTTACATTTGCTGAGAAGGCTGGATTTCAGTCTGGAAGGCTGTGAGTTTACACAGGCTTCAAAAACACTCCAAAATTAATGAAAAAGAAGTTCCCAGCTATCTACTTTGACCTGGCTGAATGTAAGGACTTGAAAACAGAGAAAGCAAAAGCTGGAGCAGACTAGTAAACTTCTGAAATTTTGATTCCCGAAATCACAAATGGACCCTTAAGAAATAGAGGGATTGGGCTGGCCAGATGGCTCAGTGGATTAAAAGGCTGCTTAGGTAAACCCAACAACCAGGGTTCATCCTTGGTGTGCCATACCAGGCACACTGAGAAGGTGAGTGAGACTGGGAGTGGCGGCACAGGTCCATAATCCCAGTGCTTGGGAGGCTAAAAAACAGGAAGTCTGATCTGTGCAGTGAGACCCTGTAGACCCTGTCTATCCTATGTAGACCAAATACATAAAAATAAAAATAAATAAATAAATAAATAAATAAATAAATAAATAAAAAGAAATAGCAGGATCCTTACTAGATGAGGATATTTAAGCAAAACTATTGACTGAATACTAAACTACACTAATCTAGGGGTAATCCCCATAAATTCAGGCTTAAAATAAAAGTCAACTATCAAGAGAAATGAACAAGCGCACTAGGGAAAACAGAATCTGCAGAATTAGAGTCCACAAGACCCTAAATAAATAGCAAAAATCCCTAAGGCTTTCACATGTTGGACATAGGAAGCAAAGACTTCAAAGAAAATAATGTATTTGGGGAGGGTTTATATGTAAAGAATTAAGTGAAAGTAAAATTCAAATGGCTGAACAGACGGGGGATAAAAACAAAGAGACATAAATTATAAAGGAAATTCTGGAGTTAAAAATACTATTCAGAGACAGGTGTGGCAGTATACTCACAGCACTCGGTAGGCTGAGGCAAGACAACTGCTGAGTTCAAGACCAGCCTAGACTACACAATGAACTCAAGGCCAGCCTGAACTATACTTAGTAAGACCCTGTTTCAAAAAGAAAAAGAAGAAAGGAAAGGAAAGAAAAAGAAAAGAAAAGAATTCACTACAGTAACCTACCACCAGATTCAAGTTGGCAGAGGTAAAAAAAAATGAGAACTTTAAGCCCAATCAATAGGGCAGGGGATATGACTCAGTGGCACAGCCATTGCCTCATATGTGCAAGGTCCTAGATTTAGTCCCTGGCATTTCAAGAAGAAAAAAGAAAAAAAGATTATATAATAATTATACAAACTGAAGATAAGAAAAAAAATACTGAAGAAAATGAACTGGGCTAGAGACCTGTGGGGTAATGTCAAGCAAAACTTATGCACAGTGGGTTGCATAGAGGAAGAGAAAGAAAATGCTTTAAAAGAAATAACCTTGCACAGAAGTAGACTGAAACTGAAGAATGACATATATGCTCAATACTTTCATTTCATCTGGTAATATATTTTCAAGGATTTTTTGCTCATCAATTTTAATGTCTTAAAAATCCTAACTACTTCAAGGGGAAAAAAGTTTCTTCCTACTTTTTAGTGATATTGTGATATATCAGCCATGAAAATAGAGCTAATGATGCTTTTTCTAATTTTATCTTGATTTTTCTAACAGGTTGAGACGACACATTGTGGTCTAAAAATGTTTATCAAATCCAGTTCTTTAGTAGACCAAATCTTTTGTGTCTGGTGTATTCAATATACTTTGATGTCTAAAAGAAAAATATTTGTTAAAATAGTCTTTTGAGTTTCATCCTGTGGGACCTACTGTTCTTTGGTTTTTGTTTTTAACTCTCCATTCCACTAGTTACTAATTCTTCACATACTAGTCCTCTAGAAATACACACATTAACCTGAAACAATTTGGTGGGAGGAATTCTGCAGAGCTTGCTTTCCAAAGAACAATACTGTTCGGAGGAATAAAACTATAAACTTCCCTAAGTGTACTATGAAGCACAGTCCTCAATCCCGCAATGTTTAAAAGTGAGGCCAAGAGAAGTGGCAGGTTAATGATGGCACTAACCTTATTAATGGGTTAATTCAATAATGCACTGATAGCTGAATGGACTAGACATATGTGGGGTCTAGCTGAGAAAAGCAGGTCACTGAGGGCGTACTCAGTCCCTACTTCTCTGGATTTCTTCCTATTTTGCCTGCTTCCTGGCTACCATGAGGTTCACAGCCTTCTTCTACATCCTTCTGCCATAACGTTTCAGGCTTGGAGCCACCCAACCACAAACTGCAATCTTTGAAATCATAGTTAAGTTAGTTTCTCAGGTATTTGGTCACAGTGATAAAATGGAGGAGGAGAGAGCACATTCTGAGAGACCACTGTTAGTCAATGACATCACAAGAAAAAAACAGAAGCCAGCATCTTTAATGAATATAGATGGGATTGTTTTAAACAAGAGAACATAACTTTGTGAGATTTTGGCTATGGTGATGATTTCACAAGTACACTTATGTTAAATTTATAAAATTATATACTTTATGTGCAGCTTAGTGTACATATGCATGTCAATTCTAAATCAATAAAGCCCTTCACATGCCATATATGTACATACAACCAAAAGTAAGTATAATAGCTCAAGAGACAATTCTTAAAATGCTAGTTTCAAAACTGCAAAAATACAAGGCTTATCAGGTTTATAAAACTGTATTATTTGTGACACAGAGTATCCTGGGCAATGGCTGATGCCTGGAATATCTTTGTTCCTCTTATGTGATGTTCAGTAGGTTATCTTTAATCTTACCTACCCTCCCCAGATGACAGCTGGAAGAAAATAAGGCTGGATGCTGTGAAAATAGCTAGCAGATAACACTATAATACCTGAAGGAGGAGTGCATGGTGACAGGCTAATGCTTCTCTTGCAACAATTCAAAGATTGGACACAAGTTTGGTAAGCAGAAAATACAGATTCCACATGGTATCATGAACTTGATAATAATCAATGTCTTCTAAAAAAGCCAGGCACTTTCCTCTTAAGTAAATTTTCCATACCTGGACTTACAGGGTATCTTCCTCTTCATGAGGCACCTCTACCACCCCTGAACAGGCATAACAGGTCACCTGCATTATGAGATTTTGGGAAACAGATCCAAGGGTCTCTTCCAACTCCAAGACCCTATAAGCTTCCAGGAAGTTTAATACCAGTCTACAATGAGTATTCAGTAACTCATATGCATTTTGCCTCCATTTCCCTCAAATCAACAGAGGACTAATAACTGAAGCATAAAGATTACGTGGCTCTCTACATATTTGTTACCACATCTGAAAACTGTACAATTCAATATAAAAAATCACCAGTTTCACTTTTAACTCCATCATCAACTTAGTATCATGTAGAATAGGCAGGATTTGGCTAGTGAATTTGTTCTCTCCCAGCAGAGTTGGTATTCTCAGCAATTCTGAATCCCCTTGGTAATCACAGTTTTGGAAGGGTCAGGAGATGCCTTCACAGAGGCATGGACCAGGGAACTAAGGAACACAACATTCCCTGCAGCTTCAAGGCCTCCCAGCCTCCTCTCTGTTTCCCACAGCTGTTTCAGGGCTGCTGACTGACTTACAATGTGGAAAAGTACTGTGAATCAAAGTTTCTTCTTCAGCATAGTACTTCATAAGGTTACAATAAAACCATGGCCTTTTAGTACAGAGCCTCTCTCATCAACTCCTGCCTTTTGCAACTCTGCCCCATACCACCCCCCACACACTCACAGATCCAGTTCAAATACACTACCGAAATTGCATGAAAATTAAAACCTTATTATAACTTAGCCAAGTCATTCTCAACTTTGATGCATAGTTAACTATGTTTTATGCTAAACTGTCAACTTATTTAAAAGTTCATATAAACCTCCCCCTTTTTGGTTGTACTAGGGACTGAACCCAGAGACACACATGCCTGGCAAGTGCTGTACCACTGGGCTACACTTCCAGCCCTTTGTATTTTATTTTGAAACAGTCTCACTAAGTTCTCTAGGCTGGCATTGACATTGCTATTCTTCCTGAATACTGGGAGAACAGGCATGTGCCACTGTACTCAGTTCCTAAGAATGTTCTAACAAAAGATGATTTGTTTGATAGCTATAATGTCATCACTGTACAAACAGGTGCCATTCTGCCAAAGCCCATTATATGCCAAGTCCCTGCTACAACACCAGAAACACAAAGATGAGGAAACTTGAGATCAGGCAGGCATGGGCAAGGTGATAGCCAAGAATTCCACTGCTTGAGGTGAAAAATTTTAAGAAGCACTCCTCAGAAAGTTTTAGAGTCTTGTTCAGAGAGGAAGCATGAGACTATAATTAAAGATAACACTTTAAGTAAGTAGTCAACAACCTTTCCATTTTAGACTATCAAATATTCTCACTGTAAAATCATATACAGTGCTAAAAATTAAATTATTTTATAAAAGATATTAACTATTGTATAGTGCTAGTCTCTAAATTCTATTGAATCTTTCTTCAGAAAATCTTCAAACTGTTGCCTTTTTTATTTTTCCTAACCCAAATTAAAATATCTTCCTGGGGCCAGGGAAATGGCTCAGTAGAAAAAGTGCTCACTGGGAAGTGCAAGGGCCTGTGTTCAAACCCCAGTTCTGCCAAAAAAAACAAATCTTCCTGTTTGTCATCACTACAATAAAAATTTTAAAAACCAAAGAGATCCCAATATAATGTAACTTTAGGGTTTGGTATGACTTTGACTTTAAAAGTAAAAAGAGATACCAGTAACTGCAAAAACAAAATGAGAAAAATTAATAATGACATTAAGCTTCTCAAAAAGTCTTTAAAGTTCACTATAAGAAATAGGAAAATGACCATTCTAAATCTCTTTTATTGGATGGAGACTTCTCCAGTGTCCCCTGATACAGAGCTCTAGCAGTATGGTCCAGGTATTATTTACAAGTGTGTGTGGCCTGCATCAAGTTTAACAATTGCCCCATGTCTGGTCCCCTATATTATCCCGTACTTGAAGTGCCCTTCTCCACCCAAAACTCTCTTTACAATTCAGATGCAACTACTAGGAATCTGACAACCTAAGTACCAAAAAGAATGGCACAGAATGTAGGATGCTAATGTATATGTAGCTTTAGGCTGTCTCATATATTCAGACACCACCAATCAGCATACAGTTATCATACAAAAACAGACCAATAAAGAATGGCTTTTCAAGAAATTCATATCCATATCAAGTATTTTAAAGATAGGTCAACAAATTCTTATTTATACGATTTGTAAAAAAATAATGAGATGAAAAAATCCTATAAATAACATGCAAGCCAAATTCCACTTCATTTTATTTTTATTTTAAACACAAGCAAACTTCTCTAATTACCTGTTGTGTAAGACTGCTGAGTGGCCAAATCTGTTGACATCATGGTGGAGATCAGGTTTGGGAAGCACTGACCAATGGTCACAAGCTAGAAACAAGAAAAGCTCATTTTAGAAAAGATTACCACTCACAATTAACAGGAACTGACAATCTTTGGGAAGAAGATGAAGTACACCTCATAAAACACCTTCTGACTTTCTTAAACATGCAGTTACTCCTGGGGCCCGAAGTGGCAGCAACAAAGCAGCAAGACAAAGACAGGTGGTAGATCAGTGAAATGCAAGTTAAAACAACACTGAGATACCATCTCACTCCAGAAAGAATGGCTATCATGAAGAAATCAACCAACAACAAATGTTGAAGAGAATGGGAGGAAAAGGGTACACTTCTCCACTGCTGGTGGGAATGCAAACTGGTGAAACCTTTGAGGAGATCAGTGTGGAGACTCCTCACAAAACTAGGACTGGAAATCCCATTCAAGCTGGCTATCCCACTACTGGGGATTTTCCCAGCGGAACAGAAAACATCATATCATAGTGATATATTTGTACCTATGTTTATAAGTATATCACAATTGGTGATAGCCAAATCTTGGAAGTAGCCAAGATGCCCAACACATGAGGAATGGTTAAAAAAGATGTGGAATTTTTATACAATGGAGTATTACTCAGCTATAAAAAATGATAAACTTGAAGCATTTATATTTAAGTGGATGCCACTCGAACATATACTCATAAGTGAAATAAACCAGACACCCATGTGCAAATATCGTATAGTCTCCCCAATATAAGAAATCAAATGAAGAAATACAAATAGAAATGTATAACAACAACTAAAAAGAATTTAGTCAGATAGGGTGAACTGAACTACATATGTTGCAGGGTAATAAGCAGATTCTTTTCTGGATGGTTAATAACCTAAGTTTTCAGATCAAAAATTGGAGAAACGGAAGGGCTGCAAGGTCAGCCAACATTTTGGCCCTAGCCTTTCAAGGTCAGTGAAGACTAAGGACATAGGAGAACCTGTACTGTGACATCATGTAACTCAGTTGTGCCCCAAATTTTCTGATCAAGGAGATTATAGAGCCACAGAGGAATGCGATCAATGATGTATAGTGTGCCTAAGGAGAGTCACATGGAGAGAAAACTTCCTCTCAGGCTTTCACAGACAGCAAACTAGTCAATCAATGGCCATGACTCATCCACATGGCTGACACTGACAAAGGATATACAAAGTGAGGTACAGGGTTACAGGATAAACCCTGAGGGGACTTGACTCGTCAGATACAAAAGTTACATTTTTTGTTATATAGGTCTTGCTTTATCTCAGTCTTAACCGTCCAGCAGAAAAGTATAAAAATGAGGTATATAAAATAAGGCCATAATAATAAGCTGAGCTGTAAATGGCTCTAGTCAATAACTTCTTTGGATAACCTACTATTAGTGTGGACTGCTGGACTGTGTTAGATTGTTTCATTCAATTCAAGCACCTATAATAACTGAATGACAATAGAATACCCATCTCTGACAGGACTAAACAAAAAAAAGGGAGATACAAAGGAAGAACAATTCTGTGTCTATATAAACAGTACAGTTAGGATAAATATGCAGTACTTTTACATAATTCTATGAGAAGAAAGATTTGCATTAATAGTGTTTGGACAGAATATCCTGTTTCTTGTACTATGGATAACCACTAGGAAGATAACAATGTAAAAAAATATTAATTATTGAAACTGTACTATAATTCAACTTAAAAAAAACAGGTATACAGCAACATTCTCTTAATTCATTGATTAGAGGCATCTGCTCTAATCGTGTTTGTAAATAGAATATCATGTATGCATCTTGTACAAAAAAAAAACCACTACAAAACCAATATGCAATGTATTCATTATTGAATCTGTTCTACTAATTTGATTTGAAACTGTCTCATTGCTATTTGTTCTTCAATAAAATAAAAAAAAGGTAGATCACACAGGTATGCTAATTCGCAAATGCATTCAATACTCATGATAAGCCTATCATTCTATTACCTGTCCATTTTACCCTCTAGAATGTTTTAAGCAAATTTTGTACTCTACAAAGCATGTTTGAATAAAGTGGATTTCTCAATTATTTTCCAATGTTCTCTACTGACTTGCTTAAACTTAAGTAGCTACAATGGAAAACTATCAATGAAAAATCCAAATATTTAAAAATGAAAATTTAATATTTTAAAAGTTCTTTCCTAGATCCCCAAAGGCTATTGATTTTCCTTTGTGCTGACCCAGGCCAGTAACTTCTCTTCTGTACCTTATGCCAAGGGGTGCTCACACCCCACACCATCCTCATAGAAACTGTTTCACTCTCTGAGACATGCACTGAGTGTGGGTTCTTCTCCATCCAGATTTCTTTCAATCCTGACAACAACAGCCTTCACAGCTTTCTCCTAACAGCCTCAGTTCTGACTTCCTCACATGGGGAACATAGGCCACAACGCCCCAGCTTCTGGCCTACCCACTTTGCTTCCTTCCCTGAAACCACAGTGTTGCAGAATCCCTTCCAGTCAGAAAGATATCTACCTTGAATGTATACCATCTCTCCTTTGGGCCTACAACACCCATCTGGGGCATTGTATTTAACGCCTTTAATACTGTTCAACACAGTATTTAAATATCTCTCTCCCTCTTTCTCTCTGTCTGTCTCTATCTCTGTCTCTCTCTCTGTTTCTCTTTCTCTCTGCCTCTCTGGAGACAGGGTCTCACTATGCAGTTCAGGCTGGACTTAAGTTCACTATGTACACTAGCCTGGACTCAAACTTGCAGCAGTACTTCTGCCTCAGCCTCCTGACTGCTGAAATTATAGGTATGTGCAACTTTGTCTGGCCTCATCTCTCATTTTTAAAGTCTCTCCCAGATCTACCTCCACCTAAGGCACTCACCTTGCTCCTTTATTTTAGCTTGTATCTCTCTGGAAACACACCCCATGTAATCTTCATGCTCCTGCTGTCATCAAAGTATACCTCTTTATTCTCAGGGCCATTCTTACCACATTGATTCAAAACCTCAGTAGGACTTCAGGAGCAGCATCCTACCTAACTACCAACAGGCCCCTTTCCAACCACTCATAATGTCACTGAAGAGATCTTCCTGAGACATAAGTATGACCACATCAGCTCCTCTGGAAGATGCTTCAAATAACCCACATCCTTCAGCAAGACATAGTGAGCTTCTCAAGATCAGAATGGCCGCCTTTGACTGCTGTTTACTTTTCTAGTTCTACTTGAGGCCACTGCCACCTTTTGTGTCATGACCCATACAAAATTACTCTACCATGTGCCATGATCTCTTGCCACCTGTGTCTCTATTCATGAGCTTATAGGGCCTGGGAAGTAATGCATACCTTTACCTGGCTGCTTCCCAGAATTCCTCAGGACCCCAGTTAGATGGCTCCTCCTCAGAAGGTCCTCCCTATCACCTTCCCCCGGACTTAGGGATAAAGATACCCAAGAGACTCTCTCATATATTCCTTTAAGCAAGAAACATCTGAACTGCAGTTACATTGTGCCTTTCTCTGTCTCCCCCATCAGTATGCTAAGGGCTGTAATTCATTCACCTTGTCTCCAATGTACAAGCTCAGCAGCCAATGCTTAAATGTCTATTGAAACATAACACCTGAGTTAGAATAGTCACAATTATAAAGATAAAAGAATGGTAGCTGCAAAGATTGGAGAGGAGAGGGAAACAGGGAGTCATTGTTTAATTGGTAGACAGTCTCAGTTTTACATTATGAAAATAGTTCTGAATGTGAATCTATCGATAGTGCTGGAGGTAAATATTATGAATGTATTTAATTCTGTTGAACTACACACTTAAAATATTAAGATTAGAAATTTTATGTGTATTCACCACATATAAAAATGTTTGAAAATGAACATCTATGTATACCAGAAAACTTCTTGCACTATATTTGTTTTGCATAAACAAACATTGCCCTCTTCTGGTCAAAAGTATATTATCCAACCAAGAATATGTGTGAACACAGTGCTAGAGGTTACTACTCCAGCTCTACCACATTGGGCATTTGTAAAAATGAAGAAATCATTTATCTCAACTCAGCCTCAAACACAGTAATAGTCAAGCAGTTAGCAATACTGACTTGAGAAAGAACCTAATGTAGAAGTTATACTTTTAGTAAATGTTAATCAAATAAATATAAAATCATCATCTAGATTTCTTGCAAATAGTGAGATGATTTTGAACTAGTAATATTTCCAGTTATTTTGTTTAAAGCTGCCCTAAATAAATAAATAAAGCTGCCCTCAACAAAAACTTTCCTGAAGCTAAATGGCTTTGAAAAACTTACCAATGTCATAAGCCATGAAATCTGAAGAGAAACATTTGGCACCATGGCTCATGGATGTGTCGTTGTGTGTATTTCCTCCAAACACCAGCATGGTTCCACTCACTATCACAGCTGTGTGCAAGTAACGGAAAAATCGGCTGTCCTTAAGAATGGTCCTTTTGAGTTTATTTAAAAATAATAAATATAAGGTTAGTTTTTAAAGAATATTTCTCTATCTGCTAATGCAAACATAGTCCTTTTATTAACTTCAGACCTAAGTCTGCTTCCAGGCTTCTCTGATATACATGATTTTCTCAACAAATATGCAAGAAAATCTGTAAGAATTCTGGCAATGTATATTAAAAGCTCTACAATGTTCACACCCTAAGGCACTATAATTTCTGAGTAGAAACTGTAAACTGTAGAAAGAAGATTCTATACAATGATTTAATAAAAAGATAAGAGCTAGAAATCAAAATCACCAACTACATCAGCTTAGTAATTCTCACATAGTGGAATGTTAGAGACAAAAAATAATGATTTTTATGACATGTAAAAACGTGCCGGGCTGGGAAGATAGTTCAGCGGTCTAAAGCGCCTGCTTAGGCAAGCTCTCAGGGACCGCGGTTCGATCCCCAGCACCACATGCCGTGCCAGCCCCTCCCCCAGGGCGGGCTGAGCTGACCCGCCCCCCCCCACAAAAAAAAAAAAAAAAAAACGTGCCCATGACATGGTTTTAAACATATGAGGAAATATAAAGCCGGGTGTGGTGGCACAGGCCTGTAATCCCAGCACTCAGGAGGCTGAGGCAGGAGGATTGTTGTGAGTTCGAGACCAGCCTGAGCTACAAAGTGAGCTTAAGGCCAGCCTGAACTGCATAGTGTCTCAAAAAGACAATTAAAAAATAAAAAAAAAATGAGGAAATATAAAAAGGAATAGAAACTATTGGCTCAGGGCTGGGGAGATAGCTCAGCAGTCTAAGTGCATGCCTGACAAGCGCTAAGACCTGAGTTTGATCTCTAATACCATATACTGTGCCAGCCCCAGAGCTCCGGGCACACTATGCTGGCCACCAAAACTGGGCATAGAGGCACACACCTGTAATCCTAACACTGTAGAGGCTGAGACAGTTGGATCATTATGAATCCGAGATGCATAGCAAGATACTGTATCAAATAAATAAAGAATTCTTTTTGGGGGTTGGAGGGTGTTGGCTCAGGCTGCCTTAAGGGCAGATCTGGTACAGCATGTGGTTCTGGGGATTGAACTGTGGTTCCCTGCCCCTGACTGAATTTGTCCAAGCAGGAACTGAGGAACTGAGCTAACCTGCAAGGTCCCCCAAAATAAATTTAAAACATTTTTAAAGAAATTATTGGCTTATAATTACATTATTTCATAATTCGAATTTTCTTTACATTTGTTAAAATCAGCACACTTTCAGAGCATATTCACAGTTCAGAGTGAGGAAAGCTCTACCAATTAGTTATAAAGACATTTTGTTTATTAATTTTATGGGAGGACACCAGTAACTGACGCTAAAAAGTTATAGTTTGCTATGAAGACAAGTTTAAATATTGAATATCTCTTGACCAGAGATGTACGTCAGTGGTAGGGTACTTGCCTAGCATGTGCAAATGCCTGGGTTTGATGCCCAGCACTATCATCAAAAAAGCAAACAAAAATTTTTAATTAATTACGTAAAGATGTACAAACTCAGCTATTTACTTTATTCTTTAAGATTCTAAAGCATTTTCTAATCATCCCACTATAGAATTATTGAGAAATGTAAAAATATAAATACTACTTTCTTACCCTGTGTTTATTTCTCTTTGTACAATGCCAAGAGATATTCTACCAAGTCTAAAAGCAAAAATATAGCACATTTTTCCCACCAACTACCTTTTCTGAATTCACATCTTAAAGTAAAAGCTCATGAAAAACCACCTACCACATCTGAGTATCCACATTGTATCTGTAGAGGTCATCAGTGAGCCGGTATTTATTTGCACTGAAAGCCTTGTAGCCACCATGAACATATAGGGCTTTGGTCTTGTGATCATAAACACTGCTGTGGCCATAGCCCCCTTGCACAAGAGCACCGTGCGTAGGTAATATATTCCACGTGTTCTTATCTGAAAAGAGATTAATTTATTTAATTAATTAATTTATTTGTTTATTTAATCTTTCTATTTTAAAAAAGCCATTTAAACTTATACCAAATCCATGTAGCCAAACTTCAGTTATATGTTTTGTATGCTACACAGGAAAAGAATGTCACTAAAATGTAATCAACCCTACTAATGAACATTTAATTTCCTAAGACCTTAGTCATCGATACCTTCATAGGCCTACTTTCGCAAGACATCAATTATACCTGATACTCTAAATGACTAACAACAGATACAATAAAATCTAACCAAAGAGGGAAATATATAACACATGCGCATGTGCGTCTGCGCGCATACACACACACACACACACACACACACACACACACACACTCTAATCGCTAAAGAGCTATCTAAATTTTTTCTGAGTATTTGTTGGCTTTTATTTATTTTAACATATACCCCCAAAAATGTAGTAGTACTTTTGACTCCTTACAAGTCAACAGTAGCAAATACATATTACATTACATAGGGGCATCAGTAAGTTGAATTTCACTGGTAATATATGATTGTTAAATGGGTTTCATGAAAAAGAGCTGGATCAAGTTAAGCTGAATCTTACTAAACCATCCTCATAATGAATTTAGTTTTTAAATGTGATGTTCAAAACACATCATTGGAAAAAATATACCTACCCAAGTCATATTCCTGTACATTGCTTACATAGCCATAGAGAGGGCAGTGACCAAAAATGACCAGCATGACTACTCGGCCAGTTTTCAGTGTAACGACGTGTGCTGAGTGCCCAACCACTGCATACTGCTCCTTTACCTTTGGGGTCAACAACACCCACGACTCATTATGAATATGAAATAGTCTTAACTCATTGGTCACATTCCCCGTTGAATCAATTTTTCCTCCATACATGTAAATTTTATCCTAGGGGAAAAATATAAATGGGATTTTTTTAAATACTAAAAATTAAAATTTGAGGATAAAAAAATCAGTTCAAAATCTCAATATTACTAAGTTTAAAATTTTTTTAAGTTTAAAATTATTGATGAAATATACGTTTCAGTAATTATTAAGAAAAGGATGGAGAAAGGAACAAAGTAAAATAAAACAAACATTCTATTTCTCTAAAACTTTGCCACTTTTCTTGGACTTCCTCAAATGAGATCTTTTATAGAATAAAATGAAAAACAAAGCTGCCCCATTCTACCATATACCTACAAAAACAAGGAAATGAAAATGATTATTCATTCACATTACAATCTGGTTATTCTTGTCTAAACTTTGCTAATGGGCATAAAGGTTAATCTACACTCACTAATCTACATTTTTAAACATTCAGAGCATAGTCAGGGTTATAAAAAAAAAAAAAACCCTGCAACTTCAGTTTCTACTTGGAACTTACCCAGTTACTTAACCTCTACCAGTTTTTTCCAATTAGAAACCAATATTGACTACTTTTTCTATAATACAATACATAATCACACTAAGGAGGAACTGAGGTTATATTGCTTAATACAAATATTATATAATACCTTACCTTATATACGGCTAAAGAATGACCATATCTCACAACCACATTGTTCACGGAATGGTTCAGTGGAAGCCACTCCTTAGAAACAAGGTCATACCTACGAAGCAAACAGATAAGTATTTTTACCCAAAAGGCAAATCAGAACATTCTGTATCCTCTTATCTGTGATATAAGCCTGTTTGGAGATGCTCATTAAATCCACTATGGATACAGGAGGAACCTGTCACACTGACAATCAAAACCTGGCCACTGGGCATAAAAAAACTCAGGAAGGGGAGCTGAACTACACAACCCTGAAATTTTAAAAAAGTAAAGTTTCTAATACCTCTTGATACAATATATATGTTGTATATACAGTACTAACAAGACTTCAGTAACTTTTTCCTCAATCAAAATAGTAATTTTTTCCTCAAACTGAAGATAGTACTAGAAAAGGGAGGGTAAGTAAGTAAAAAAATCTCTAAACTTTTATTTGGCTTTTTGTAATTGTTAAAGACTACATTTATTTTTAGAAAAATTTTTGAGGCAAGGTTTTACTATACAATTCAGGCTGAACTTGAACTTACTATGTAGCTCAGGCTGGCCTTAAACTTGGGGTGATTCTGCCACAGACCCCCAAGTGCTAGGATTATAGTTCTACAGGCACCCATCACCATGCTCAGCTTTTAAGAAAGGTAAAATACTATTACAGTTTGCTGTCTTTTTTTGAGACAGGGTCTCATTATGCAGTTCAGGCTAGACTTTAACCAGGTACACTAGCCTGGACTCAAACTTGCAGCAGTACTTCTGCCTCAGCCTCCTGACTGCTGGGATTATAGGTGTGTGCCACTTTGCCTGGCATTATTTCATTTGCCTTTGAAATATAAAATTGCTAAAAAGAAAATAATCTATACTTCTGCCATGCAATTTACATTTATTCATGCATTTCTGAATATCTTAAAATATGTGCTTTCCTTTGATGAGAACATCATTCCACTCCTACTATAAAATTATATATGCCCAGGGCTGGGGAGATGACTCAGTGGAATAAGTGCTTCCCTGGCAAGCACAAGGGCCTGAGTTCAATCCCCGGTTCTGCCAAAAAAGAAAAAATCAATATCATTTAGCCGGGTGTGGTGGTGTATGCCTGTAATCCCAGCACTCGGGAGGCTGAGGCAGGAGGATTGTTGTGAGTTCGAGACCAGCCTGAGCTACAAAGTGAGCTTAAGCCAGCCTGAGCTGCATAGTGAGACCCTGTCTCAAAAAGACAAAAAAAAAAAAAAAAAAAAAAAAAAAAAAAAAAAAAAAAAAAAAAAAAAAAAAAAAAAAAATTATATATGCCCACTATGAAGAATATAAACAAAGTAAAAAAAGACCTAAAAGTTTAAAAATGACTCTGCATTTCATCACCTAGAAATAAATATTAATAGAGAGGTAAAAATCACACTTCAGACATCTTTCTATGCATACACGCAGAACAGATTAACAAAATATACGAGATATCTTAGATATTACATTTGTTTTTATATTTTTTAATTTTTATTTTATTGAAGTACAAATATCAATGAGACAGTTTTAAGACACCTTGACAAGATGGATTTGATAAATTAATACCTTGCAAACTGTTTTCATAATGTTTTGGTATCGTAGAACGTGCATACATGATATTATACATACAGACATTATAGCGTATGTCTCTTATCAGTAAATTAAGAGAGTGTATCTTATTTTTTGCATATCTTATTTTTTACACCTGAATTACATCAAGGATTCAATAATCAATACTTTCTACCTTGTTATTTTCCTAGTGGTTGTCCATAGTACTAGAAGCCGACATAATATCCTGCCCAACCACCATTAGTGCAAATCTTGCCTCTCATAGAATTATGTAGAAGCATGGCGTTATCTATCCCAACTATCCTGTCCATACACATGCATCATGATTCTTCCTTTCTATACCCCTTCCTTTGTCTACACCTGTCAAAGATGGGCACTCCATTGTCATTCAACTAATTTAGGTACCTGAACTTGACACAATCCAACACAGTTCAGCATTCCACAACAATAGTGAGTTATCCGAAGAAGTTGTTGACAGTAGCCATTTACAGCTCAACTTATTATTATGGCCCCACAGTGTATACTTTATTTTTATACTTTTCTGCTGGATGGTTAAGACCTAGATAGAGCAAGACCTATATACCAACACATGTACTTTTTGTTTCTTATGAGGTCAGTGAAGTCCCCTCAGGGTTTATCTTGTAGTCCTGTACCTTATTCTGTAGATCCTTTGTCTGTGTCATCCAATGTGGATGAGTCATGGCCAATGCTTGACCAGTTTGATCTCTGCGAGAGCCTGAGAGAAAGTTATTTTTTACACCTGAATTACATCAAGGATTCAATAATCAATACTTTCTACCTTGTGTGACTCTCTCTAGGCACACTATAGAACTTTGATCTCTTTCCTCTGTGGCTCCATAATCTCCTTGTTCAGAAAATTTGGAGCTCAACTGAGTTTCATGATGTTGCAGTACAGGTTCTCCTATGTCCTGAGTCTTCACTGACCTTGAAAGGCCAAAATGTTGGCTGAACTTCTGGCTCTTCTATTTCTCCAATTTTGATCTGTGAACTTAGGTTGTTAACCATCCAGAAGAAAAGCTGATTAGTATCCTGCAGCATATGCCATTCACTTTGCCTTATCTGACTCAATTGTTTTTAGTTGTTGTACATTTCCATTTGCATTTCTGTTTTTTGCTTCTTATACTAGGGAGACTATACGATATTTACACATGTGTGTCTGGTTTATCTCATTTATGAGTATATGTTCAAGTGGTATCCACTTCAGTATAAATGTTTCAAGCTTATCATTATTAATAGCTGAGTAATACTCCATTATATAGAAATGCCACATCTTTTTCAACCATTCCTCATGTGATGGACATCTTGGTTGTTTCCAAGATTTTGCTAACACAAATTGTGCTGCTATAAACATAGGTACACATATATCACTATGATACAATGTTTTCAGTTCCTCTGGGAAAATTCCCAGTAGGGGGATAGCCACTTGAATGGGATTTCTAGTCCTACTCTTTTGAGGAGTCTCCACACTGACCTCCACAATGGATGTACCAGTCTACATTCCCACCAGCAGTTGAGAAGTGTTCCCTTTTCCCCACAACCTCTCCAACATTTGTTGTTGGTTGATTTCCTTATGATAGCCATTCTTTCTGGAGTGAGATGGTGTCTCAGTGTTGTTTTTATTTGCATTTCACAGATGACTAGCTATGTGGACCATTTTTTCACATATTTATTCGCTTCTTTAATTTCATCCTCTGAGAAGTATGTATTCATCTCAGATGCCCATTTCTGAATTGGGTCTTTAAATTTGAGGGCCCTGTTATATCTTAATTCTTTATATATTCTAGAGAGCAGACCTCTGTCTGATTGCTTATTAGTTAGGATTTTTTCAAAATTTGTGGGTTGTCTTTTCACTCTGTTGACAATTTCTTTTGACATGCAGAAGCTCCTTAAGAAGAGTTGATCTCAGTTGTTGATTCTTTCAAGTGCTTCCCGTGCGAATATGTTTGTTCATGAACTCTTTACCTATCCCTATGTCTTCAAGAGTTCCTCCTACTTTCTCTTCCAGGAAATTGAGTGTTTCTGTTTTAATGTTTAGATCTTTAATCCAGTTTGACTTTAACTTAGTGCATTGTGATAGAGCTGGAGTTTTTATAGATTTAATAGAAAAAAGAAACCAAAGCGAAACCAATCTTATTCTTAAACTCTCAGTTTATCTGGTTAATACAAGTTTTTAAAAAATTATGAAAAACATTATTATGTTTCAATAAGAACATAAGAAAAGCTTTATCCCAATATACTAGCAAACAAAGGAAATAAATGCCTATCAGTTAAAAATAAACTAATAAATTATAAACCCATGTATAATTACAGATAGAAATAAAAATACTCAAGCAATAGTATCAACACAAATCTCAAAATAATGCTGAGTTAAAGAAGCAAAGTACAGAATATTATTTTTATTAAGACTAAGATCAAAAAATATATTAGCTGAACATATTTTTACATATGCTTAAAGTATAAAGAACTTAAAGTTTGTAGACAACTGATACTAAAATCTGGATACTGATTACCTCCAGATTTTTAAAAATAAGCACCAATCAAAAGCATGTACATTAGCAATGTTTTTGTCTCCTAAGTGGAGAATGCATTATTATTTTCATTATTTTCCCTAAACTTTTCTGTTTGTCTTAAAATTTCATGTATGATTTGAAGTAAATACAACAAACAGTGGCATCTACTAAATGTGAATAGTACATAAATTTGTATCCTTGTAAATTAGGAATATTTTTGGAATGTTCCATTTTTAAGAATACACTTGATCTTAGCCAAAAGGTCAAGAAGCAATGCCATTTTTAAGAATAAAAAGTAGGGGTCTGTGGGTTGGCTCAGTTTTTTAAAGTGCCTGCTTAGACACACTCAGACAGGCTCAGGGGTCGGCAATTCAATCCCCAGTTCCACATGCTGGACCATACCTGCACTTATGACAGCCCAAGCCAGTCCAAAAAAAAAAAAAAAAAATCCTCAAGTTTTTAAGGGCCAGCCAAATAGGTCAGTGCATTGGCTGTGAAAGGTGCTTCTGAAGGACTTCTAAGCACACACAGACACCTTATGTACCTGTCATCTTGAGAAAGAAGGAAGACCCAGAAAGCAGAAAAACAGGTCTCCAAATGCTCCAATCCACATCTCTTTCAAATAACATGCATGATGTTCCATCTCTGTCTGAATGTGTTTTGCTCTTCCTCCATCAGTTTGTTGGCCCTAACAGCTCAGAGATATCTAGGGGTTGACAGGGTCCCACAATCAAGCTAAGGTGAACTCCCAAAGATACTTACACGAAAGTGTCAATTTTTCAGGTCACAGAGAAACAAATACAAGACAAGAGCAATACTGATAAAATATAACGTAAGAAATTCCAAGAAGCAAATAAATTCTACCTCCTCTGAAAAATAACAGAACATTAAACAACCACTTGTAAGACCTGGGCAGCAGACAAGCAAAGACAAACTTCTTTAATTTAGAAATAGGTATCTTCCATAGAGCTATAGTTATTTCTCACAAGCTCCTGCGTGATGGCTAGCAACATAATGATCCCCACGCTACAGGCCATATTCTCACCATCCTCAGTGGTCTGATAGACCAAAGCAAAAGCTCTGCAAAAACTGGACCTCACCTCGCCTAATGGGATGCATAGAACTCTCTTTATACAGTTCATGTGCACCTGAGACCACAGGTCTCGGGCAAATTGTCTGCTGTCTTCAAGATAGTAACTATCCCAATAGTCTGTGTATAAAAGTAAATGGGGTAGAGGAGAGTGAATGGGAAGCTGTTTCAGATGCCTGGCTATGCACCACCACCTGAAAAATGGGACTGAGCAGAAGCACCCTGGACTCCCCTTGAATATTACATCTTTATTTAGGTTGTCTTCAATTGTACCAAACTAGATTTCCATTTCTTGAGCATCCAAAATTGGAAATAATTATACCATGTTGTGTATCTTGTACAACAACTAACATCAGTCATGTTATTACAGAGATTGAAGGATGTTAGAAGCCCCTGATAATTATAGAGCATTAATTAAAGAAAAACATCACAGATCCTGATACTGAAATTGCTACAACTAGTGTTTGGTGTTCTTGACATGCCCTCTAGGAAAAATGTGACTAACAATCTCAAGCTGTGCAGTGATGTGTACACATCTGCAGTGTTTCAATGCTGCCTTTTATCTACAAATTAATGATAAGAAATATACCTGGATTTGTTCTGTGTGTAACAAAAAAGCTGCCAATGAAAGTCTAATGTTACATGGGGCTTTTATGGAAATTTTCAATGACTGTTCTGATGTGAATGAGATCAGATTCCAAGAAGATGATTCTTGATGTCCAATGCAACCAAAGAAAGGAGCTATGGAAGTACGCATCCAACCATGTACAAAACAGAAAATTCAAGTGTTCTTAATATACTTTGTTCAGTTACTGCAGCAAGGGAAGCAAAAAAAAAAAAAAAAACCTGAATATTATGTACCTAACAGAAAACTCTTCTGATGAAAAAGAAGACTGTCCTGCCAAAATGAAACACATCTTTATTTCTTTTTTTTTTTTTTTTTTTTTTTTTGGTAGAATGGGGGATTGAACTCAGGCCCTTGCATTTGCCAGGGAAGCACTTATTCTACTGAGCCATCTCCCCGGCCCGAAACACATCTTTATGTCAGAAACACAAAGCAGCCTAACCAAAGGTTCTCATGTATCAGCCATCTCCTATACAGCTGCCCAATGGGACTTCAGTTGATCTCGCTGCTATTCCGCCCTCATTAACAGAATACTCAGTGCCATCCCACCATAAACCAATATTAAGCATGCCATCAGATCTTCCAGGTCTGGATTTTCTTTCTTATTCCAGTTGATTTCCAGCAATATTATCCTCCTATGTTTTTGCATAGTCTCACCTAACTCTTAATAGCAAGCTGTATGTCTGTCACTACTACTAGCTCCCATGAAAACAGTACTTATTCATCCAGAAGCAGGAATGAGACAGGAGCTATAACCAGCAGTGGAAATAGCACTCCTGACATCATCTCACTGGACCAAAGAAAGATATACTTGATTTGGGAATCATTCACAAAAACTGCTTTTTCCTGGATCTCTGGTCCATTGAAACATTTGTGGGGGGTCAATTTGATATTTATTGAAACATCCAATGGATTCTTTTACTTTCTGAAAGATAAACATAGATGACAGCAGCAAGAACCAAATGATAGACAAGCACTTCTTACACACACTGAGTGTCAGATACATTCAGCCAGTGGATTTCAATTTAAACAAAAGAAAGTGTCATGGAGATTTGTAAAATGAAAAAAGGCATAATAGCTGGACAGAATGGGAGAGAAAGTAAGATAGAACTGATAGACTTTTCTGAGGCCCAAAGACTGCTGGATCTAGAGTACTGAGAGAAAAACTTAAATGTTGGAAGCCACGGGAAGTTAGGAAATTGATCAAATGTATGTAGTGGGACTGGGCCTCCAGTGCCTAAAGCAAAGCTACCTCAGTCCTGAGAAAAACATCCTGTCTGGTTCAGGCCAGCTATTAGTCGCCAGGCAACCTTGTGTCATGTGTTACAAACTTTGCAAAAGTATAAATAAAGGATCATTTTGTTGTGCATTGGGTTACTCTTGCCCATCAGGTGGACTAGCAACCACCTAGCCCAGCTTTTTGTCTTCTTGTCTTTCTCATTCCTGCCGCTGAGTGTCCCCAGGTAGAACCATTCACAGTAAGACTAACAGATCCCTACACTTCAAGAATTTGGAAAGTGCATCAGATGAGGTCCCCTACAAGCAGTATCAGAAGGTATATGTGTGTGACCACATGCATACACATGCCCACTTTCATGTGTATGTCTATGAGCATGTACGTGTGTTTCTTTTTCCACTCTGGATTTGAATCTATGGTCTCATATATTCCAAGTAAATGCTCTACCCCTAAATTATACCCCCAGCCTTTTTTATATTTTGAGACAAAGTCTTGCTAAATTGAATTTCCCAGGATGACTTTGAACTTATATTCCTCCTGCATCATCCTTCTGAGTAGCTGGGACTGTAGGTATGTGCAATCATGCCTGACCTGAGATGAGACACCTGGGCAAGTGATTAATTCAGGAAATGCTCTCTGGACAAACATGCCACAAAGTGAGACAAATAAGATATAGAAAAAAAGCTAAGCCAAAAAGGAGATTTCAGCTGAAGTCTAGCTTTGGCTCAATCCCAAGGGGAGCTTGCTAGTAAGAACAGCACTACTGTTTTCCCATGCAGAAGCAGCATCAGGCTCATCTATTTGGTGTCAGTCAATCACTGGCTGTGGGTTGCTGTGAACAAATATCCTGGTTTGTTCAGGACTGATGCAGGTGAAAGAGCTCTGGACAATGTACCAACAACATCTACCATACAAGGGGTTGGCTGGAATGTAGAATATACAGAAATGAGATTATGGAGGGGCTGCAGTTTCTGATAATAACACAGTCTAGGAGTGCCCAAAGGACTGACATGCCTAAGTGGCCAGAAAAGACTCAGTTATCCTCTGAAGAACTATGTGGCTTTCTCTGGCTGCCTAGCAAAGAGAGGAGGAAGATAGACAACTGTCTTTCCCCCAGTGGCAGTAGTGTGTAAAAGAGTAATTCAATATCAGCCAATCTACTACAAGACCTCCAGGTACTGTTTGTGCCATCCCAGTGCTATAGATAACTGTATGGAAGAAAAGCAAATCCATACAGAAAAGCAAATCTACTTTAAATCCATGTATAAAATTGAAATAACTTAATTTTATATTAAGGCCGCTGGTACATGCCTGCAATCCCAACACTTGGGAAACTGTGGCAGGAGGATTATGAGTTCAAGTCCATCCTAGGCTACATAGTTCTAGGTCATAGCCTGAGCACCACATAGCAACGCTCTGTCTCAAAACAAACAAACATCAATACTAGGAAAATACATGTGTTCTAGGCAAAGAAAACAGCATCATCTATGGTATAGAGGACAACCTGGTAGAGGAGTACTCTGACCTGACCATCACAAGCATCTCATTAGAATTTATGGGGCTTGAGCAAAAACAGCAATGAGACAGAGCTTCGACCACTTTTACCTTAGAGACATTTTGAAAATGCAACTATCAGTCTCAGTGATTTATTAACTAAGGGAGAAATGAGGGAAAAGGCAACTGAAACAAGGCTTCAATATCTTAGCTTGATTGAGTACTTAGGGTAAAGGGGATAGAATCAGTATCAGGATTAACAGCAAGAAAACATCTAAAATAGCACAGAATATCTTAGTTTGGAGATTTAGCATTATTAGTATTGAAAGTGATTATCTTTCAGAGACAGCCTTTCTGTTAAAATATGTGCAGTTTTAATAAGCTGTATAGATTTGCCAAGGACATAAAGAAATCATGAACTATGCTTTCAAGTCCTTCTTAAATGGAGAATGTTAAGTAAATGTAGTACTTAAATATAAATTTAAGTTTCATATAAATATAAATTTAAGACCTTTTTTGCTGTATTGCAAAAATTAAGCCAGAAAAGAAACTTAAGGTATTAAGAACTCATCCCTCATCCTACCACCTCATTTTACAGATGAGAAATAATCTCAGAGCCAGGTGTGGTCATACACACCTATAACCCAAATATAGATTTGAAGATAGTTTAAGCTACAAGGAGAGTTCAAGGCCAGCCTAAATTATGGTGAGACATTGTCTCAAAAAGAAAACAAAACATTGCTGCACTGCACATTGAAACTTTCCCAACTATGTGAACTAAAACTCTCATTAAAGATAGCTGTTCATGCCAGGCAAGGTGGCACACACCTATAATCTCAGCACTCAAGAGTTGAACCAGGAATATCCCCTAGAGTTGCAGTTCAGGCCAGCCTAAATAACATAGTGAGACCTTGTCTATAATAAATAAATAAATAAATAAATAAATAAATAAATAAATAAATAAATAAATAAAAAAGAAAGAAAGGGAAAGGAAAAGATAGTTCAGTGCATTTTAAAAGGGAAAGGAAAAGATAGTTCAGTGCATTTTAAAACCTCACAAGAAATAAAATTGATTGCATTTACCAACATTTTTGCTCTTCATTCTTTGTCCTTTCCCTGAGATTCTAAGATTTTTTTCTGCTATCATTTTCTTTTTAAATACAGGCCTTTATAATTGCTTTAGAGAACGTCTAATGACAATAAATTATCTTAGCTTTCCTATATCTGAGAATGTCTTAATTTTCTCTTCTTTCCTAAGAGATACTTTTGCTAGACCAGAATTATAGACTGACTTGAACAATGCTCTTTTTTCAATGCATGAAGATGCTCTGCTCTACTCTTTTGGTACCATGGCTTTGAGAGAGGAATCTGTTGTCATTTGAATTATTTTCTCCCTCTAAGTAAGATATTAGTTCTCTTTTCAGATTTGAAAATTTTCTCTATCTTAATTTTTCAAAAAACAATTTTGTTTGTTTGTTTGTTTGTTTTGCAGAACCAGGATTGAACTCAGACCCTTACACTTGCCAGGGAAACACTTATTCTTCTGAGCCATCTCCCCAGCCCCAATCATCTCCCCAGCCCCAGTTTTTCAGAAGTTTGATGCTGCTAAATGTTGGCATCTATTTCTTTGGGTTTACATTATTTGGAATTGGCTCAGATTGCTGAATTTATAGATTCAGGTTTTTCGTCAAATCAGGGAATCTTTAGTCATCATTTCTTCCAATACTTTTCCAGAAATTCTTTTTCCTCTCCTTCCAAGATTTTTTAAAAAATATTATTTAGTACAGGGTCTCACTATACAGATTGGATTTGTAGTAATCCTGTTTTTCAGCCTCCCAAGAGCTGGGATCACAGGCACATGACACCATGTCCAGTCTCAACTGCCAGCTCAGCACGCCCCAGTTGTGGGGCTGGAACAGCACGCTGGGGTTCAAATCCTGGTCGCTGTGTCTGCCTAAACAAGAGCTTTAATCCACTAAGCTATCTACCTACTTGTAAGATTATTGCAGTGACAAAAATTTCAAATTTTTTTCAGGACAGTTCTGTAAGTCTCTGACATTCATTTTTTAAAAAATAACATTTCAGCCAAGGATACAGCACAGCATAAGTGCCTACCTGGCAAGTGCAAGGTACTAAGTTTGATCCCTAGTTAAAAAAAAAAAAAAAAAAAATTCCTCTGTATTGCTCAGTCTAAAGAATTTCTATATTTTTATCTTTTCTATTGGTCCTCTTTCCTCTCTATTCTGCTATTGGGGAAACTAGGATTTTTGTCTTGGTTACTATATTTTTCCAGTTTTACAATGTCCAGTTGATTTTTCTTTTCTTTATATCTTCTATTTCTTTGGTAATATTTTCTTTTTTTTTCGTTAAGAGTCAAAGTCTCAGTATGTAGTCCAGGCTAGCCTTGAAATTGCTATGTAGCCCAGACTAAGTGTTAGGGATATAGGAATGTATCATCACACCCAGTTCTCTCTTTCAGTTGTTTTAAAATTTTTTAATTAATTAATTTTGGAAGTGGGAATATGTATATAATACAAGATGGTTCTTTTCATTTTTAATCCCCTCCCTACCTTCTCTAACTTCTTTTTTTTTTTTTTTTTTTTTTTTTTGTGGTACTGGGGATTGGACTCAGGACCTTGTGCTTGCCAGGCAAGTCTTACTCTACTGAGCTATCTCCCAGCCCCTATTTTTGTTCTTATTGATATTGTTAATCTTATCACTGTATAGTTCAGCCTGGCCTTGAACTTGCTATGCAGCTGAGGCTGACCTCACATTCACAGTACTGGGCTTACAAGTGTCTGCCAACATGGCCGGCTCTGACTTTCCACTTATATTTTTCAAATGCATTCAGTTGCTCAATGTAGCATTCTTTCCTTCTTTGAAGGAAACAGCTTCAAAGTCCTTATCAGATAATTTTAATGTGTGTCATCTCAGTGTCAGTATTTCTTGACTGCTTTTCTCATTCAAGTTGGTATTTTCCTGGTTCTCGGCATAACAAATGATTTTCAATTGCAATCTGAATGTTTTGTATACCATGTCATGAGAATCTAGGTCTTATTTAAATGAGGTGTCACAGCAGGCTTTGTCTAGCACTGCTCCAGAGAGATGGAGAAGGTTGACTGTAGTTAATGCCACTACTGGTAGGTGAAAACAGAGGTCTGATTCCCCATGTGGTGTCCAATGACACGCAGGAATAGAAAAGGCCTTATAATCATCTAATGGAGATGAAAGTCCTGGCTCCCCATTGGCACTTTTCATGACACCTTCATGGAACTGGGTACCTCAACACAGGTTGGCTCATGTGGATAAGACATGTGGTAAGACACCAAAGAAAGTTACTCACACAAGCTTTGTCAAGAAAAGAAAAGGAAAGGAAAGGAAAGGAAAGGAAAGGAAAGGAAAGGAAAGGAAAGGAAAGGAAAGGAAAGGAAACGAAAGGAAACGAAAGGAAACGAAAGGAAACGAAAGGAAACGAAAGGAAACGAAAGGAAAGGAGAGGAGGAAAAGAAAAAATAAAAAGAAAGGAAGTTTTGTCTTGCAGACTGAAGTTATAGTTCAATAGCAGAGCATTTGCTTAGCATGTGCAAGATCCTGGTACCTAAAAACTTTTCAAAAACATTCAGAAATGAGAGAATATATAAAATATCTATATCTATATAGATATAGATATAGATTTTTTTTTTAAGGTCTTATTAGGCTGTCCCTTTCCTGGTCTTTGGGCTAAGGAGAGAGGACAAGTTTTCTTGTGGTTTTTTTGGCTTTTGTCTATTGACATTTCCAGCCAATTTCCCCAATGTCAAGTCTGAGATACACAATGCAAACAGAAAACTTTCAGAAAGTCACATCATTCCAGGAGGCCTGGAGTTGCTAGCCAGACTGTGGCTGCCTTTTCTCTACCTTTTAGTTTTTCCTTGCTTGTTCTACATACAATGCTCAGACTTTCTAACTGTACTTACTTGAGAAAAAAAAAAGGTTTCAACCCTCATTCTATATCATTTAATTTTTTTTTCCTCTTTATATATTCTATTTCTTTATTTTGGTGGAACCGGGGATTGAACTCAGGCCCTTGTGTTTGCCAGGGAAGCACTTATTCCACTGAGCCATCTCCCCAGCATATATATTCTATTTCTAAGCCAATACCTATTGTATTTATTTACTCCATGTCCATTAAATCTGTCTTCAATTATGAAGTTATTTTCAAATTTTTAGCCTCTAATTTCTTAATTTTTCTAGTTCTGATTAGATTGTTCTTTCATATCACATACATTTTCTTACTGTATTAATACTGAATTGTAATTGTCATCAGTTTCATGAGTATATATATATATATATATATATATATATATATATATTTTTTTTTTAATTCTTATGTATTTGGTATAGGGTCTCACTATGCAGCTAGGACTCATACTGATCCTCCTGTTTCAGCCTCCCTAGTGCTGGGATTACAGTTCTGGTGGCCCATTCAGTGGGCCTGGGGTGGGACCAGCATGGCACATAGTCCTGGGGATTGAACCCTCGTCTGTGCTTGCCAGGTAGGCACTTAGAGCACTGAG
Source organism: Ctenomys sociabilis (assembly GCA_004027165.1). Lineage (NCBI taxonomy): Eukaryota > Metazoa > Chordata > Mammalia > Rodentia > Ctenomyidae > Ctenomys > Ctenomys sociabilis. The sequence continues at coordinate 59,659 of PVKA01008452.1, forward strand.
CTATCTCCCTGGCCCTCATGAGCATATTTTTAAGTGTGTAATGCTTTCATCCATGAAGAGGGTTAAACTATTATTCTCTTTTTTCTTATAAGAACCTTCTATGAGATTTACCCTTGATATTTACACTTGAAATAAGTAAACGTATTTCTACTTGTGCTTTTCCATTGACAGCCAGGTAGAGAGCTGTTTTCCTAAGTTCTCAGCTCTTGAGTCACAATCTGTGGTCACAGTATCGTATGCTCAGCGGTGGCAGCTTAGATGTCGACATCTGGTTCAGTCCCCTAAACTTTCTGGTTACCTGAACTGTCTCTCACTATGTCTCTCCCTATTGTTCCTATCCTGTTCAATCTGAATTCTATTCCTAGCATTTTACCTCAGCTTGGAACTTTCTTCTACACAGAAATTTAAGCTGGTTCATTTTGAGAATAAGTAAGTCACAAACTGCTTCAGCTTTCAGATCCTTTTATGGATTCTTTGAACTCATTTCACTACTACAAAATGCAAAATTCTGCAATTTCAGCTGTTGCTCTTACATCACTCTACTGAGCCTTTGACTAAGCACCTTCTAGCCCTTCTAGGTCCCAGTGTACTCTCATTCCTCTCCTCTGCTCCTTGCTGCACAGAAACTGACACCATACAGGTCCGGAGCTATTAAAAGCTAAGCACTGGGGCTGGGAAGATGGCTCAGTAGAATAAGCGCTTCCCTGGCAAGCGCAAGGGCCTGAGTTCAATCCCTGGTTCTGCCAAAAAGAAAAAAACATAAGCAACATCCATAGATGAAGAACAAAGTCTAGTTATATATTTTGATACTTGCAGGTTTGGATTTTGCTATTCTCACTGTACTGTGTGTTTTAATAACTATATTTGAGGGAACTGATAGATTATGCCACGACTACTGTAATCCAAGATCTCTGAAAGAATGCTAGTGTTTTACAATCTTCATTTATGGAAAATGCCTAGAAAATTTCCAGATCAAGAAATCAGCATGAGTAAGTGCTTATACATTTGTTCTACAAGTTAGTCTGTGTAGGCACTATGATGATGTATATTTTCCCTTCAAAATAAGAGAAGATAGCAAACAGACCTTAAACCTTAGGAGATATCAGTGGCATGATTTCCATTAGCAAATTATAAATTCAAGCAATTTGATCTATGAATCTATTAGTTAAAGGATAAGGAAAATAAAATAATAAAATAAAATAAAAAATAAAGGATAAAGCAATCTTATATTTATATAATCTATTATACATACCTAAAGCAATGTATCAAAATTATTATAGAATTTTCAAAAAAATAAATTATTGCTTATTATGGAAATTAATTCTTTGCTACTCTCAGTTTCAAAAACTCAGCATATATTTTAAAAAGGTTTAAAAGACTACTCCCCACAATGAGAAGAAAGTTTTGAACTAATAGTGTTTAGACAAGATTTCATGTCTGCATCTTATACTATGAATAACTACTACAGGTTGGGGAGATGGCTCAGTAGAATAAGCACTTCCCTGGCAAGCGCAAGGGCCTGAGTTCAATCCCCAGTTCCACCAAAAAAAAAAAAGGAAAAAAAGTTAAAAACTACCACAAAGACAATAATATGCAATATATTAATTATTGTAACTGTCCTACTAAACTGTTTTGAAACTGTCTCAGTTTCAAAATATTGCTATTTCTTTCTCAATAAAATTATATAAAATAAAAATAAAAGTCTACTCCCCAAATACTAACAGATTTTTCACAGGTAGTAAAATGGTTTCCTTTCTCACTTACCTACATTTTATAAATTTTCAACATTTTAAACAAAGCTTCTTGCAAAAATATTTAAGACAACTTACGCTAGAACCATGTTGTAATCTGAGTGGTTGAACATGTATCCTCCAACAATCCACATTATATTTCCATTGACCACAGCTTTATGAGATGCTCTGGGGAGCTTTAAATTAGAATATTCCTCTCGCGTCCAAAATGACTGGTTAGCTGGCACAGGAATTGAACATCCAGGACCTAATAAAACATAGATTAGTTTCATAAACTGCAGCTTGAAAGTTTATGGTATTTCAAATTTTAATCATCTAAATGTTACAAATATTTATGGAATATTTTCTTTCCTTCAGCATCTAAACACCAGGCAAAACTTTTTGCTTTTAATTTAATACAAGGTATTAACAAGGGTAATCTCTAATAAAATACAAAATTACACACTAATGATGAATTGGCCATACTCAGGTGTTTTCAGTAATAAAAAATAAGTCTCAGTGGAAAGACTACACAGAAGAATTATATATTCAACCAGTCTTGGTGGTACACATCTGTAATCCCAGCATTTTACAGGCTGAGGCAGGAGGATCATCATGAGTTTGAGACCAGCCTGGGCTACATAATGAGTTTCAAAGCTGGACTAAACTCCAAAAGGAAACCTTGTTTCAAAATCCAAACATACAATAAAAACTTTAGGGCTAAAATGTAACAACTAGACTGCCAGATAATAATAAAATCGATCTTCTGATAAAGCAAGGAATTTAACAGAAGCAAGACTTCTTTCTTGGAAGTTTGAGCTTCTGCTGCAACATCTGTAAGGTGGTAGGCACTCAAAAAATTCAATTATTAACTTCTCATTATCAGCCAAACCTAACAAACCAAGGCATTTAAACAAGCACATTTCTTTTTCAAAATAAAAAGGTTATGAGCAAGATATATGTATATAAAAAGATTACTATACCAGTAGCAACTGTTTTACTCATTTGTTAAAGAATTAGCTAAGATTCCTTCAATTATATATAATGCTATTAAGTGACTGCACCAAGGTTCTAAGGTATTCTAATTGGTCCCAATTTTCTCTGAACTTAAGGAAATTTTTTGAAAAAACAGCATTACTATCAGCTCTTCTTGGTTCTCAGCTAGTGTCATTTTATAGTTGAAACCAAATTATACAACTTTCACAAATGAGTTATAAAAATATCAACCCCTTCACAACTCTAAGGAGACCACTTCTGTATATGTATGAAACTTAAGAAGCAGGACAAAGGGATGTAAAAGCTTAAATTCTGAAAGTTGGCCAAATAGCTCAGCAGATTAGGATTAAAGTCCCTAAGGGATTTGATCACTGGGCCTGGGCCCAAGCCCCAGGGTGCACTGAGATGGTGATTAAGACTGGGCCTGGTGGCATGCGCCAGTAATCCCACCACTTGGGAAGCTGTAAACAGGAGGATCACTACGAGTCTGAGCTACATCTACATAATGAAACCCTATAGACCCTGTACTAAATACAAAAAAAAAAAAAAAAGAACAAAAGCTTAAGTGCTGATACTGGTTAATGTAAAATGTATAGATGCTGATAATAAAGCCACATACTAAACTACTACAGAGAACACTCTGTGAATTGAAAGAAAAGTATCAGTAAAAGAAGTACCTACCCTGCCAATCAGAGAAGCAGGAGCATCCTCTGACATCACTTGAGTTGCAAATGCCTCGATGAGGAAAGCCACAGTTGTTTGTACAGTAAGGAACATCACATGATTCACCTTTCCAGTTTTCAGAACACTCACACTCAACAGTGTTGCTGCTGTTACTGATCTTACAGACTCCTCGGCCTGAGCAATTGTTCGGACACATGTCAAAACTATAAAAACAGTGAAGAAAACTAGATCAACACAAAGCAATGTGTTAATTAACTCAGCATAACTTCTTCATACACAAGTTTTAAAGATTTCTCTGTCTCTTCTGTCCACTCACAAATCCAACTGTAGTATTTAACAAATGGGGGCATTCAACATTGCACAGCTAGAGACTAAAGAACAAGTTGGCACATCAAATCAGCCCTGCTGGATCCTCATAAGAAAAGGGTGAAATAAATAACTCATAACGTTAAAAAAAAAAAAAAAAATTACATGGCCAGCAAGATAGCTCAGTGAACTAAGCACCTGCTTAGGCAAGTGCATGGATCAGGATTGATCCCCAGCACTACATGCCACACTGGCCCTGCCCTCAGGCACACTAAACTGGCCCCTAAGACCAGCCATGGTGGCATACGCCTATAATTCCAGCACTGGGGAGGTTGAAAACAGGAGCATCACTAAAAGTCCAAACTAAGTAGTGAGACCCTGTATCAAATACATAAATATATACTTCATACACATATATATGAAGAAATTTGTGCAAAATTATTATGACTAACTCCTTCAGACTGGGGACAACTATTTTGCAGTATATTACAACTAAGTGTTACATAATAACAGAATTCACAATATAGTCATGGTACATAAAACTCTGGATAATTGCTGAAACTTGTAGAATTTAAGATCACTGCAGATTACTGCCCAGATTATATTTAAAGTTCCTTAGTAACTGTAACTACCTGATTTCAGATGGAAGAAAGCAGGTCAATTTACCTTAATTTACAAGTTTAACTACAATATGTCTCATAACATGACTTTTGATAACCATATTGCCAGCATTCTGAAATGACATAATTTGGATTTTAAAGTGGGGGAGATAAATACACTATCATGAAACTTTATGAATATATTCTTCTACTACTGAGTATATGACAATTAATAGTTGTACTTAGCAAAAAAACTTGATATTTTTATCCATTAGCAGGAAAACACCCGTCTTCCAGAAGTTCAAGAGTAGCAACACCTACGTTAAAACTGTCCCTCCACCACCACTTATACTGACAATTATTTAATTTTTTGTGCTTGTTCAATTATACAAAGAATAGAAAAATACTCCTCATAACTCACTGAGTTTTTAAAAGAACTTGAAATGAGAAAGCCCATGAAACTGCACAGCACTGTATGTGCCATGCTGTAATCCCTCAATATAGCAAAGTTAGTCATTATAATCATTATACAGCCCTTTGAAGAAAATCACCAGCATCAGATTTAAATATCTTACTTGTAAGTGATATTAAATCCAGTCAAATTATAAGCAGCATCACTAAAAAAATGCAGCAGGGCAAAACCTGATGTGACAACAACCTCGGGAACAGTCTCATTGCTATCTCTCTCAGGAACAATGAGGCCACTGTAAGAGAAACACATTTTTATAGGGGAAGCACAATCATACACACATCAAGCATGAATTCATCTCTACAGTTTTAAAAGCCACATCCAGGAAGAAGTATGAATTCCTATGAACAATGCATAGAGATTCCTTACTAGTTCTGGGTCTATTTAGTTCTAGATTCTCTGATGAATAGCTCTGAAACTTTTGCTAGGCTTCCTTGATTAGAGATGTTTTGTTTTTGTGGTACTTGGGATTAAAACCAGAGCTTCTATATTGAACTACATACCCTCAGCCCTCTTCTGTTTTGTTTTGTTTTGTTTTTAATTTGGCATGCACTACCATACACAGCTGATATAGTTTTAATACATAATACTTATGTATATAAAAATATGAAAAAAAAAGAAGCTAGACAAACTCATAACCTCAACATGACAAACATTCTAATGCATTTTTCTTTGCCCAACTGGTATCATTTACATTTTATTCTATTTTATAAATACTATATCATAAGCAATCCTTGTCACTTGAGTTCCCCAGGCTCTCTCTAGGACCTCACTCAGAACCTAGGACACAATATTCTAAATAAATATGAATAAATAAATCCAGGGGAGGAAAAGAAATCTTGAGTCAAAGAATCTTAATAATGCCTTTAAGGCTATAATAAGTCCATAATACTGACTTGTTTTCAAGAAAAATGCTAACTATAGAGATACAGAATAAGAAGATCCATTCCACTTTACCCTGCTGACAAAGAAAAGCACCATCCCTAGTTTAATTTTGCCAATATAATAAATGAAAAGAGAACTTTTAAATTATCACTTAAAGTTCACATGTACTCCTGAGATTATTATTATCTTTATTTGCCATTTGCATTTGTTCATATACCTATGACTTTCACCCCACTACTGATTTGCACCACCACTGTAACATTCAGTCTGCAGAATGTGCTCTGCACCCAGACCCACTCCATGAAGAAACACGACGCATTTTATTACTCTCTTCCTTTACTTGTTCACCCCTAGTCATCTTGCTTTCTTAGAGCACATACCACTAATCACAGGCCTATGACTATCTTAAATGCTCATTTATTTTAACCTAGCAATTGTGTTTGTGTAGAAGAAATTCTTGTTTGTATATACAAAGACAAATACGTAAGAATTCTAATGGTAGTACCATCCAGATGGCCACAGATTGCCTTGGATTGTTGCACATGAAACTATAGGATTTAATGTTTGCCCTGCTGGATTTGGGGCTTGCTTTGCTCCCAGTGCTTTGTATCCCTCTGTGCCTTTTGAATTGGTAATGTTTATCTCAAGCTTTGAATGTTGAAAGCGTTTAACTTTTCATTTGTACAATGAAATGTACTCACAGCTAAGAGTTTGCCTTACATCGTGGAGGAGACTTGGGACCTGGGACTTTTCAGCAATACTCAAACTATTACGACTTTGGCAACTCTTGTAGAATGAATAAATGCCTTTTGCATAAAGGGATGTACATGAATCTTTGTGGAGTCAGGGAGGAATGTTATGGTTTGTGTCTAGATGTTTCCCCAAAGCCTCATGCAGTCATAAAGTTGGCTTTTAAAGTTTGTGACTGATTCATCATCCAATGATTATGGGGGTGAGTACTATACCCACCCTGGGATGGGTAGCCTGCATATAATGCTTACTCTTGCTGCTCTTCCCTTTCTGCTCTTGTTGTTTTTGCTATCTTCTGCCATCTTGACCTGTTGCCCCTATGCCCTGCCACTCTGCCTTGGAGCCAACTGATTACACAATGAAACCTCCACAGACTGTGAACTAACTAAACCTTTCCTTCCTTAATTTTGTGTGTTAGATAATTTATAAGGAGAGAAAAGACAGACTTTCCAGGTAACCCTGCTCACACACAATAAGGCTCCAGGATGTACCTGGAGTCCTCAGCAACCCTTGTCAACCCATGTCTTAACCACTGCATCACAAAAAAATGTTTAATATCCCATATCCTGGTGTCCTCCGGGTGACATCACAGTTCCTTCAAGGGCCATAAAAGGTCAAAAACTCTACTGCTTGACAGAGGGACAGAGATAAGCCTCTCCCTGGTAAGAGCAAATACTAAAATAACCGTTAATCCCATCCCAAGCCCGAATGCTTAAAACCTTCAATACAAAGCTCCCAGGATTATGAGGTCTTCTGATTGGCCCACTCTCTCCTGTGCAGTGTAACTGCATTGTAATCAATCTTTGATCTTTAGTCTGTGATCCTACTGCTTCTTTTGTTCAGGATACTAAGAAACTTGATAAGACCCCTGACCTGTTAACAATTACATATGTGTAGGTGTGGAAGGCTAACAGAGAGCTGATCAAGGCATTTTGATGTGAGAGAGGGAGCAAGGCTACAAAACAAAAGACCTAGTGTAAGTACACATTTACTTGAACCTATATAAGTGCATATAGAAATGACTACAAGAGTATACAAGCAGATGGGATAGTCATTTAATTTTTAACATGAAGACAGAATTCTAGGAATCCTAAAACTTCAAAAGTACTTCAGGGGTTACCAAACACCAATGCATTTTCTACTATGTATTCAACAAATATTTACTAAGCATTTGTGAGGCACTGATCTAAATACTAGGAATATAATAGTGAAGATGATGTCTTTGACTCACAGAGTTCAGTTAGAGAAACAAGCCTGCATACATCCCCATATGCACGTACGTGGATGTGTGTATGTCTGTGTATATAAGTGTATATAAAATTCCAGGCTGAGACACTTTAATGCCATGAAGTTTTCCCTACGGGGCAAAAGTTACTGCCTTAGAAAGGCAGGGAGAGAGCCAGGCAGTGTTGCATGCCTATAATCTCAGCTACTCAGGTAGCTAAAGCAAAATGATCCTAAATCAGAGGCCATCCAAAGCAACTTAGCAAGACCCTATCTCAAAATAATTTTAAAAAGGTCTAAGATGAAGTATAGGAGTAGAACACTTGCATAGCATGTTCAATGTCCCATATTCAATCTCCAATACCACACACACAAAAAAAGATGCTTTTAACTATTATCACATTTTCATTGGTTTTACATAAAGGATGCATATCCTTTATCTGAATGATTGGGACCAGATATATTTCAAGTATTTTTAAATCTGAAATATTTGCATATACATGATAAGATATCTGGGGGATAAGACGTAAGTCTAAACCTGAGGTTCATTTACTTTTATATCTAGTACACATTACCTGACGGTAATTTTGTAAAACAGCTTTAATGGTAATTCAACAGGTAACTGTGAAACAATCTCATGTTGTGAAATTTTTCACTTGTAATGTCAGATCAAAACTCAAAAAGTTTCAGATTTTGGAACAATTCAGATTACAGATTCTTATATTCTAGACTAGAATGCCCTGAAACTGTTATGGCTTGTATCTAGATGTCCCCCAAAGCCTCTTTTACTCTTAGGCGTGGTATCGAGAAGTGAATGGATCATGGGTGCACAATAACTGTGACATATCTTTTTTTTAATGTATGTAGTACAGGGTCTACAGTGTCTCACTACACAGATCAGATGTATAACAATCCTTCCTGTTTTTCAGCCTCCCAAGTGCTAGGATTACAGGCATGCGCCACTACACCCAGTCTCATTTGCTGTCTCAGCACATGCAGGGGGGGAGGGGCAGGGCTGGCACTGCAGGCTGGGAATTGAACTCCAGGCCTCTGTGTCTGCCTACACAGGTACTTTAATCCACTGAGCTATTTGGCAGGCCCTTGTACACAATAACTGGATTAACCCACTGACTGGCTTAACATGGGTCTAACCTAGAGAATGGGAAGGCCCACATTGGGTATAGGTGGCACCAACCAAAATACTTGAGCTTGGATAGAACAAAAAGGGAAAGGAAGGCTCACTGCTTGCTGTTTCCTGCCTGCCCTACCATGGAATGTTTCTCCTCTGCCATGCTATCTTGCCTTGAAGCCAGCTGCCTATGGACTAAAACCTCTACAAACTATAAACTAAAGTAAACCTTTCCTCCTTTAACTTGCGGGCAGCAGGTATTTTGTCCTAGCAATGAGAAAGTAACTAAGCTCTCTATACAAAAACCAGTCACCCACTTAAGAAACATCACACAGGCAGGAACTGAAAAATTACCAGATCTGTGGGAGATTTTGTACCTCTTTTATTTCTTTCTTTTTAATTTTTTACAGAGCTTTATTCTAGAGGGGCTCAGTCCTTCTTGGCAGCTCCCTTCTTCATGATGGCCAGCATGTTTCTCAGCTCCTTGTGCTTTTCTCTTAGTGCAGATGTGCATCTCCACCCTTTTCTTGATGAACTTGAGGGTCTATTTGGACCTTGAGCAGCTCCAAGGCACGGCTTGACAGGGACAAAGCTATACACCTCTTGGATCATGTCCCACAGGAACTTGGGTGTGTTTGGTGAGGTGTCCGTGACAGCAGCTGTGCCTTGGTTTGCTCACATTCTTAGTCACCTTGTGGCCCTTGTTGAGGCCCATAGTCATGGGATAGTGTAGGGCCATGGCTACTGTTCTTCTGTGGTTGCTGTGGCAGAAGCATTGTACCTCTTTTAGCCTAGCATGAATTTTGAGATCAAAGAGACATGAAGTCCGCTATGACTTGCAACAAGTCCCTCTAAAAGACTCATTGTGTTGAAGGCTAAGTTGCTAATAAGCTTTGGAGAAGTGACTGGATCCTGAGAACTCTAACTTCAACAGTTGATTGATCCATGGATGCAATCATAATTTGATGGCATTTTGCAGAGGTGGTGGAAACACGAGGTGGGTCCTAGCTTAAGGAAATGGATCATGTGTATGACTTTGGGGACCAAATCTGGTCCCTGAAGCCCTCTCTACTGCCTTCCTAGATATCATAAAGTGGGTAGCTTTCTTCCACAGCAATCTTCCACTATGATGTTTCTGCCTCACCACAGCCCTAGAAACAATGGAGTAGCTGAATATGGACTAAAATAATGAACCAAAATAAATTTTCTTCCTGGAAGTTGTTTTTTTTCTTGGGTATATGGTCACAGGGACAAAAAGTGGATTAACCAAGTCACTGACATTTCTGAGTCTCAATCTCTTCCAGTTCATAAAGGAGAAATCCCACATAGTTCCCAGTGATGTAGTGAGTTTCAAGCTGACTGGCGTGTAGCGTGCTATTAAGCACCACTTCACACTAGTGGTTGCTCAACATGTAATGGCTGTGGTCTTTATGTGGTGGGAGCATTCAAGGGCACACAATGAAGACTCCAACCGTAACTACATGAAGCTGGTGGAAATGAATTGGTCAAGATCTTCACTGTCAGAGAGGCTTAGGCATTTGCTTCCACTGACTTCAAACACTTGAAACTGTGATGGTTTTAGAGCTGTTGGACTTCTCCCAGTAGAAAAATAACTGATTTATGACAAAAATAAACCTTTACAGAGTAAATTAATACAAGCACAGCCTCATTCAGCACACAAGAAAATGAAAAGCATACTGATGAGAAAGAGATGCTGTGGGCATGTCCTCCAGCTGTTACAGAACGGCAATCTGCCTCTCTAGCCCTGCCCCTGGAAGCGCAATATATGTTCATTCAAGCCAAGCAGATGTTAGGTGCAGTGTAAAAGTATGTGCAGTTCAGGCTGCAACCAACTGTTCTACTTGAACAATGTTCATGTTTTTATATTTTAAACAGAGACCATCACTATTTTTATAATAGTTTTTGAAACATACAGAGGTTTTAGGTTTTTTTTTTTTTTGATAGTACATATTGAGCATTGAACTCTGGGCCTTTGCACTAAATTATACTCCCAAGCTCTTTTTTAAATACTTTCTTTGAGACAGGGTCTTACTAAGTCACTAAGTTTGACATGCTTGTCTCCTTGCAAGACTATGGGCTCTTCAAGGGCTGAAAGATGTAGAAAGTAAGGCAAATTGCAGAGTCTAAGAATATGAAGTATCTCTCTTCATTTGGTTACTTTCTTTAAGCATACCACACTCTCACCATGATTTCAAATGGGAGCTAGATAGGCTCATCAATACATAACTTTCTACTCAGCATCTCAGGCAGTGCAGGCCATGCTAGTCCTACCCTGGGATGCACTGAGTCAGCAACAAAGACCAGGTGTGGTCATGCACCTCTGTAATCCCAGCACTGGGGAGGCTAAAAACAGGAGGATCAGTATGAGTCTGAGCTGCATAGTGAGACCCTGTACCAAATACATTAAAAACAAAACAAAACATAACATAACTTTCTTTAAAAAATAGTGAGAGGAACTGTTCTTTTGAAAAATATTCTCAGGGAGAAAAATAACTCCCTTACTCCATCACTACTTGACAGCTCCCTACCAAAAGTACCTGCTCTACAAGGTGCTCCAGACATGCACCCACTGAACCACAAAATCATAATGTTGGAGAGTGGAAGAGTCTTAAATTGCTCCACTGGTTCTTATATTTGTCTGGTAATAGAACTGTTTTGTTAAACTGGGTTTTTTAGAACTTCAATATATAAAAAGATAAATGTGATCCAGCAGTTTAGAGTTGAATTAAGCTTCAGAATTGGTAATGCACCCAGAGAAAAGATAGTATAAAGCAGTGATGGCAAACCTACAGCATGTATGTCACAGGAGGACATCTGTTGTCAATGAAAGCTCTAAAAGGTTTGCCACCACTGGGATAAAGACAGACCTACAAAATCTTCACCTTAGGTTTTAGAAACTGAGATACAAAGCACCTGTATAACCTATTCATGTTCTCACAAAGATATGGGCAGAACACACACTTAAAGTCTACACCTTATGAATATAGAATGGCTCTTCTTTATTGTTATGGCCATAGAAGAGCTATCTACTGTCAGGCTCTCTCCACCGTGGACCCTCAACTCATGATTTCTAGGCTGATTTCTGTACTCAAAGAGTTTCTGGTCCAACAGTACTCCAGAGCAAGCCATCTTGTGGAGGCCTCAGTATGTCCTAAAACAGCAATTTTCAAATGCCTCTGCATTATCAATGTTTCAGGCAAATCTTTAATTTTTCACCTTTTCTCACTATGTTTTTAGGAAATTTAATATATATTAAATTAAATTTAATCAGTACATTAAAGACATAGGGGCTGGGAGTTAATCCCCAGGCCTGCTGTTCCGGCCCCACCCCCAGGGTTAGCTGAAATGGCGACTGAGACTGGGCATGGTGTCGCACACCTGCAATCCCAGCAGTGGGGAGGCTGTAAACAGAGGATCCCTACAAGTCTGATCTACACAGTGAGACCCTGTATACCCTGTATACCCTGTCCTAATTACAAAATAATAATAATAATAATAATAAATGCATTAACCTACACTGCTAACCAACTTACTATGTACATAATTTGGCTTCTCTTAAATGTTACTGGTTAGAATAATAATAGCTTTCTTATTTTGTATTTTATGTGTCTGCCCATCAAATTCATCATAGTTCAGATGAATTATGGATTTATGTACACCTGTTTGGCCCATTTTCCTACAGGGAGCATTGGCAAGTTGATTCAAAATGTTGGCAGATAACATGGGCTCCATAAATTCTCATTAATAAATACAAAAACAAGTGAATCCTTAACAAGTACTCCTAGAAGACATCATATTAGTTTTTGTGCTTATGTTAAAGCTTGGAGTGGTTCTTGCCATAACATAAGGTATGTTTCAAAATCAGGTATAAAGAGAGACTGAAGTTTTTAAGTGTGCCTGGGGAGAGTCACATGAAGAGAAAACTTTCTCCCAGGCTCTCACAGAGAGCAAACTGGTCAAGCATTGGCTGTGACTCATCCATATGGATGACACAGACAAAGGATCTACAGAATAATGTACAGGACTACAAGATAAACCCTGAGGGGACTTCACTGATCACATAGGAAATATAAAGTTCATGTGTTGGTATATAAGTCTTGCTCTATCTAGATCTTAACCATCCAGCAGAAAAGTATAAAAATGAAGTATACATCATGAGCCCATAATATTAAGCTGAGCTGTAAATGGATATGGTCGACAATTTCTTTGAATAACTCACTATGGTTGTAGAATGCTGGACTGTGTTGGATTGTGGTGTCGAGTTGAATGACAATGGAGTGCCCACCTTTGACAGGTGTAGACAAAGGAAGGGTTGTAGAAAGAAAAAATCATGATGTGTGTGTATAGACAGTACAGTTGGGATAGATAACGCTGTGCTTCTACATA